>ML779542.1:164479-193509 GCA_009831015.1 Picea engelmannii
GTGTGGGAAATGAATGTGACACGGGGGAGCGACCTTCTCTGCTACCAATGTGAAATACACAAGGGTTTCTTAATGAACAACTTCACTCTGAATCCATAATAAGATATATAATTATAATTGATTGTAAAAATGATGATATTACAAAGATAAGGTATGCCTATATATATGCCCTTTATGGTTTGTATGAAGAGCCATGACTTTTAGTCATGACCTTTTATTTCATTAATGTTTTATTTTACTTTATTTATTATTTTAATGTCTTTATATTACATTATTTATTTATTGTAACATCCTCTTGATCCTCCCTCCTCTCCTCTCTCAAGAGTTGGTCATTTTCACAAGTCTTTTACTAAGTTTTACTTCCACCTCCTTCTCACTCACGATCCAATTCACTTAGTATTTTTTACCAATATTTACCTCCTTGCATTCCCTCAGGTGACACATGGATGGATAAAGATGACTGGATAGTTAGTTGGCACAATGATTGGGTAATGATGTGGCGGTCAAAAGATACGTTGCACACAAGATACATGGAATTATATGGATTCCCTCTACCTCACATACAAAGAATATGGAGATGGAATTTCAAATCAAATATTTCAAGAGAACTATCCCACAATGCTCGTGGGATAAAGAATTCTAATTTGAAATCTAAGGCTCAAAATCCATAAAGAGAATATCAATGGTGGCTAAGTCTCCATATTTCAAAGCTCATATCTTTTGATCCAAATGTTTGTTTTGAGAAAAGAAGGCCTCATCGGAAAGGTAAAGAGCTAAAGAACAAATTGGAAGTGGTTTCAATGGATGAAATATTAGTTATCAGGTCCTAAAAAATGAATTATGTTCGGGACTATTTTCAACCTTAAAAACAAATTATTTTCAAAAAATGTTTTATTTAAAGAAATTCCCGAGCTTCGAAAGTGGGTCCTAATTGATGGCATGCATATCTAATCTCACAAAGAGGGTAAATAAAACCCTAACCCTAAATGAAAATAAGTTTCAAGAATATGAAGAATATATTATAAAAGAGAAGAAGAGGTAGATTCAAGAGGTTAGTTGTTGGTTGTTGTAGAGTTTTGCTACATGGGTCCTTCTGCTAGAAGAAAGTTTTTCCTTTCCAAATATTTGTGAATGAGCCTGTGTGACTTTCCCTTTCATCATTTTCTCTACTAGACTCTTTCCATCAGGTTTTCCATGTATGTTTTACTACAGAAAGATCTAGATCTGATCAACTCTATCTCAAAATTCTTCAGTCATTTTTCATGATATTCCAGGTCCAGAGGAGCAAAATCCATGATTGTAAAAAGATAATACAATATAATTACAATTTATTTATTTGTCATTGAGATTGTCAAGGTTGTCATTCTAGTCTTTTTTTTTATACATTGTTAAACTTGTCATAATTGGGATATTGTTATTGATTTCTCCCATAGAGAACTATTTTTATTTTGGGGCATAACTCTAATGATTTCTCAGACTTTGATATTTTAGTATGATATTTTTGGAGTGTGCTCATCATAATATTTTTTAGTTTTAAATGTAATACTCATCTAAATTTATTTGATGATTGTTGGCACAGAGGCAGACCTAGGTTTCAACGCTTCAATAGTGCACCAAAAAAACACTAACTACTGACCCTTTCGGCAACACCTACGAAGCAAATGAAGTCTCACCCGAGGTAGAGGTAGGGGTGGTTACAGGACTCAAGTGTTTGCAACCTTAGCTGGGACACATATATGTGATCACAATACTTAACATATCACTTATCAACTAACATTCATCAGTGTTTAACTCGTATTCACATCGCAGATCCAAACCCTAATTATAGAACAACATAGTATTCAACCAGATCTAACACATCTAAGCACTTAACACATAACATTAAAACAGATCTAGCATTCATTCACATCATAAAGCACTAAGCATTCTTAGATCTATCTATCATAACAATGCACTAAGCAAATACAAGAACAATATAACACAAAGCAAAAATCACATCGACATAGAATATACGTGGTTCACCCCAGTGTGGGGCTATGTCCACCAACTCTTCTCTTCTTTATTGTCTTATGTCAATCTTCTACAAGCACATAACATCAAACCCAACTCCACATAGGACAGGAGATCTGCGCCCATCTCACCAGATCCTCCTTCCCCGAGTTAGATCACAACACAAAGCTTTCTTACACAGTATACACACAAGCCTCTTGCAATCACTTTCACTTAGCACTGTAAGTCTTAACACAGTATTCACAAAGCCAAATCACATAGATCGGACTCTAGCACTTAGCACCTGATATTCACTTCTACTTCACTACTAATTCACTACTTTCTTACATCACCTATATCTCTATTTATACATTTCAAAAAATGGCCTAAACATGGGTAAATCCATGAGCCGACATCCCATACCCGTTACATAAACCATAATCCAAAAACTACCTTAAAAAGGGGTCGAGATCCCGCGATCTCCGCTTCGACTTGCGCTCTGTCTTCGACCAGCCTATCGAAGTCCCAAAATAGGTCAAACATGACCAAGGTTCTCCAAAACTTGGTCAAGGGAAAACATGCCCCCAACACTCACCTGTGACGTGTCTCGAGTCACTCTAGTCTAGATAACTCTGCCTCAAAAGATTTGATATTGGATCAAGATGCTTCGACCTGCTGCTGTGCCAAAGACTCCTGCTTGGCGAACTCTTGAATAACTGCCTCGTTCACAGGTCATTCTAAGTTTTTTTCTGCCAAAGTGACTAATTGTTCCATCTCTGCTCCTCGACCTTCCATCTCCTCAAAAAGTAGGCAAGCTACATCCTGCACTGCCTGGAGCTTCTAAGTCACTTCCATGACTTTGCTCTGTATGGCATGGACCTGTTTCTGAGCTGTGAATTCTTCTTGGGATCTTTTCATCCTCTCAACTGCCGACAGAAGTTTCAATTACGCTTGTACTGTTGTTGCTTGCTGCTTTGCTTCCTAGAGCTGTGACTCTAGTGTCTTCAGTTCAGGATCCTTAGTAAGTCGTTCATAATTCTATGCACTGCGACTTCTTAGCTGTTTACGTTCCAAGGCTAATGCTTTGATCCTTTCAACTGCTCTTCAGGAGGTCTCTTCTCTCTGGTCTCGCACTTCCTGCGGAGTGCTTGGTACTGCTTGTAACTCCAATTCTGTAACTCTCTGTTGAAGTTTCTAAATGGTTGCATCAAGCTTCTCTACTTAACTCTCCACTTCTATCTGTTCTAAGCTTGTCATAGAGTGAAGTGCTCTGTTGACTGCTTCTTTAACTCCAACCTGCTCCATGAGAAGTTGTTATTTCTTTTTCTATATCTGCGCTTTATCCTCTTCAAACTTGATTTGGAGGTCATCCTTCTCTTGTTGCGCAACTCAACATTGCTCTATGATTTCCTCTTATGCTTGCTTCAGGGCCACTGTGGCCTATTATTTTTCTTCCTGTATGAAACAAAGGTGACATTTGATCGCATCAACTATTCTGCGGAGTTGGGCAGGCTCATCTCCCAACTCTGGTTCTTCTGGTGACGGGGGTGTAGTGGAAACTGTGCGGCTAGAGTGAAGGTCTTGTTGTACTCCTCTCAGCTCTGGTTCAATCCTTTCATACATGGTTTCTTGTTTGGATTCATTTTTCTGCAAAACATATTCCGAGGCATCTGATACAACGATGATAGTGAAGTCGAAGTCATCGATCGTGAGCACATTGTGTAGCTTCGACGTACTATCTTTGGACTTCTTCGACAATATAGGTTTCGTGGGGGAAACCTTTCTTTTCTTGGATGTCTCTATGTCATCAAGGAGATTTTGTGGCGGTGTTACTTCTCCTTGATTCTGTTTATATTATTCCCCATTGTTCTCTTCTTTTTCTACTTCATCACCACCTCCTCTACTAGGTGAATCTGATGTGTTGTGTATTTTCTATACATCTTCATTCTTTTTCTTCCTGCTACTGCTAGGTGCATCATACTCTTCGCGAGTAACCACCAGACTTCTAATGAGGTCGGGGTCAAACAGTTCTTCCAGGTCGACTAGTATAAGGAACTCTATGGGCCATTCCTTAGTGATTTCTTCCAGGTCATCCTCTGTGATCTTGTAGTAGGACTGGATCTCTTCTTTACTTTCGTCTGCACGTGCAGTAATATAAGTAAAATGCCTATCTGCGCAGAACTTCATAAGGGGCCTGAACTTGTCTAAGGTGTTTGATGTCATACAAGGAAAATATTCAATGGCCCTCTTCAGCTACAGGTAGTAGGTATGGAATACTGCGTTTGATTACATTATTTCCCCATATCACTCAAATACCAGAGGATGGTGAACTTCACATCTAGTGGCTTGAATGGATCAATGTCAGGGAAGGTCACACCTTCCGGCATCTCCCAAGCAGTGAATGCAATGAGGATCAGAAGCCAGCTAAAATGGAACTCATATCCCTGATCATGAGCTTCATGACAGTCCAGTTCTAACTGGTTGACTAGGTAACTAGCCCAATTCATTTGTAATCCCTCCGTGCATTTTCCTACGAGGTCAATGAAAAACCCTGTGACCTGCATGGATCTATTCTTCCTTACTAGCTTACCAATGATCAACTGGAAAGAAAGACTCACTGTGCCATTATGAATGGAGGCTACCTTGTATCCTCGCATCCCTTTCTCCACATCATCGTAGGTGTCTTTGATATTCTGAGCCATGGCGCGGTCTGCAACCTTCCCTGGATAAAATTCTTGCGGTTATGGTCCCTGCATGCTTAATCCGGTGATCCTATGGATCAACACCGGATCGACGGCGATGCGTCTGTCTAGCCATAGATACCTGCCATGGAAGCACGACATCAGGAGTTTAACGCACATGTTAACCTCCTTATGCCTTCCAAAATGTGGTATCTTCATTACGTTTAGGATAGTGGACCTTACGATGTCCATAGTCCACGACTGAGGGATGATATTTGACTTCTTCCCCTTGGTCTTGGTAAAATATTTGTGAGGTGTGAGCATGCCATATCTCTTGCGGTATCCTAGGTTATAGTCATTGATATTCAAGGTTGGAATCCTCTCCAATTGCGGTCTGATTGCTTGTATTCCCTTTGGGAGGTACGTAGTGATGATTGTGTAGTCGAAGTCCCTCGGGACATTGTCACGACTCACCACACTAGCCAGGGGTAGGATGTAGTCGGGAAGAATGGATGGGATTAGCTTCGCATTCACTAAGTCATAATGATGCTTGGTTATTTTATCGATCACATCTCTGGATGGTCCAGATCCATGAGCAGTCGATGGGGAGGTTTGCACTCCTCGCGTCAATGAGGCTTGGATGCATGCGGACATCACCTTCTCATACATAAGGTCAATGAGAATTTCTTCAATGAACTTTTATACTGCACCAATGTCGTTCGACATGCACACTCGAGATCTGGTCTCTCAGGTTGGTGAACAATACTCAATGTAACAGAATGGATGGTGAGGTCTCAATGATCACTGCATGAAATCAACAGGTCTCTGTGGGCTAAGATAATCACAATTAGAAAAAGTGTTCTCGGTGCAACGCTTGACAAGATAAATAGATATTCTTGTAGTAGACTCTTCCAACGGGATGAATGCCTCAATCAATGCAGTTCCATCCGTTATAGCACGTTTCCAATGGTCCAATGGTGAGCTTTCGGGCCATAAATGTGTTTCTATCTGTTCTCGAGCGTCATTCTAATGGTTGTAATTCTTCCAACGATCATATTTCTCTGCCCATGAAGAAGTGCCAATCTGTGTTGCACTGATATTCCGATGAATTTCAAGTTCTTGAAACCTTCCTTCTACAAAGTCTTCCCTAGAACTTCTTGCAATTTTTCTAACTTGGCTTTCTTCTTCCTGAGATTTCTAGCTTTCTTTCCTAAAATCCGAGTCACCAGTTTCCTCTTTCCATTATCATTCTTATCTCCTCTTGGCATGATAACCTCACACTGTTGGGGGTCTTTCATAGGATTAAAAGGTAATTCTTCTTCTCTTTCTGGGGTAGGTGCTCTACTCTCTTGTACAGACATGTGTCTCCAGTCTTCTTGTGTCCTTTCAACTTCGACGTCCATATATTTGGTCCTTAGTAGCTTTGACTGGTTCTCTTGTTCTTCCAGTAAGTGCACTATTCTCTTAGCCATGAGATCTCTTAGTTCTTTCTTTTTCTGTTCAAGATCCTCCTCTTCTTGTTTCCTTAGTATATGATCTTTCTCAATCCAGGTTTTTCCTATCAATATAGAAAATGAGGCATTGTTCTCAACAAACTTAAAGATCTCAAATTATTCTTCTATCGAAGTGCCATGAACACTGATAGATGTCTGGGTAAGTATTCCACATAGGTTTATCAACTTCCCTCTAAATAATCCTATTCCTCCTAATGAAGGAACCATAGTAGGTTTTCCCAAAATTTCCCACGTTCTTTCTATCATGATATTCACCTGTGTTTCCTCATCCAGAACACAGTCTATGTCGTAGTTTCCTATTCTTGTTTCTATGCATTATTTCTTTTTTAAGACCTTTGATAAGTCGATATATCTGTGATTGTTCAGGGTTTATTTTATCTGTAGTAATACAGTCTCTGATCCTTTATGGGATTCTTTCATAGTCTTAGTCTCTTGGTCTCCCTCATAATTTTCTTGTCTCATATTTTCAACTTTAGCAATCATTCTAAGGAAATCTAGAACGTCATGGTCCATAGATTTACAATAGATACAAGTAGGTCTTCTACCAGGGCATTCCTTAGCAAGATGTCCTGACCTTCTACAACTGTAACAAAGGGTTAATCCTCTCTTTCTCTTAAATGATGCCCAACCTTTCTTGTACTATGCACTAAGATCATAGTAACTAGCCTGCACAAAATTATTTCTAGGATCCTGCATCCATTTGTTAGTCCAAACATTCTTTCTATGAATAGGAATAACATATCTTTCATTGCTTCTATCAGATCTATTCATATCAAATCTTATTTCTTCTAACTGTGCCCTAGTTTTCTATGCACAAAGATTTCTCTTTTCTTTAGTTCCCAACAATCACAGTTTCAGGTCCCTGCAATGGAACCATTTGTTGGCACAGGGGCAGACAGTTCAACGCTTCAACAACGCACGAAAAAAACCCTAACTACCGGCCAAAGCAGATGAAGTCTCACCCGAGGTAGAGGCAGGGGTGGTTACATGAATCAAGTGTCTACAACCTTAGCTGGGACACAGATCTGTGATTACAATACTTAATGGAGTACTTAGAAACTAACATTTATTAGTATTTAACCCTTATTCACATCGCAGATCCAAACCCTAATTACAGAACAATGCAGTATTCAACTAGATCTAACACATCTAAGCACTTAGCACATAGCATTAAAACATATCTATCATTCATTCACATCATAAAGAACTAATCAATCTTAGATCTATCTATCATAACAATGCACTAAGAAAATACAAGAAAAATATAACACAAAGAAAAAATCACATCGACACAGGATATACGTGGTTCACCCCAGTGTGGGGCTGCATCCACCAACTCTTCTCTTCTTTATTATCTTCTATCAATCTTCTACAAGAACAAAGTGTTAAACTCAACTCCGCATAAGACAGGAGATCTGTGTGCACCTCACCAGATCCTCCTTCTACGAGTTAGATCGTAGCACAAAGACTTCTTACGTAGTCTGCACACAGGCCTCTTACAATCACTTACACTTAGATCTACAAGTCTTAACACAGTTTGCACAAATTCAAATCACATAGATCAGACTCTAGAACTTAGCACCCTATATTCACTACTACTTCACTACTTTATTACATTGCCTAGATCTCTATTTATACATTACAAAAAGGTCTTAAACATGGTTAAACCCATGGGATGACATCCCATACCCGTTACATAAACCCTAATCCCAAAATTTCCTTAAAAAGGGGCCAAGATCCTGTGATCTCCGCTTCGACTTGCGCTCCGCCTTCGACCAGCCTGTCGAAGTCCCAAAATAGGTCAAACATGACCAAGGTTCTCCAAAACATGGTCAAGGGCCAACAATGACCTTTCCATTTCACTTTTCTTTCAAATTGCAAATTCATAGTTGATTTTGGGTTCGCAACATTTTAAAATAAAGGAAAAATATATGTAAAAGCAAACTCTATACAAATCTATTTCAGTCATATTCATTTACTTTTATTTCCATGAATAAAATGATGTGCTTAATGAATAAATCTATTAAATGATAGATTTTTTGGAAGATTTTTTGGGTTTTTCTCTTTAGCACTCACCCATTGCATTAATATACAATCATACAAATAATCTTCTAATATATCAAGAGAGGAGAACCACCTCTATAAAAAAGAGGAGAGTCTTTCTTGTTCCCCACAATATTTTCTCTCAAATGCTGGCCATTTTCCCTTGACAAAAAAAATGATCAACAAGAGGAAAGTGAACTTGGCTATCAATATAATAAAGGTATCATTTATGGAATCAATTGTGTCATTGTGCTCTATATTTTTATCTTTCTACTGATAAATTGTTATAACAATTATGTTTTTGCTCTACATAATACCAGTTGGTACCTTACAAGTGGTATCAAAGGACTTTCCTTCATATAATTTTTAGATAAAATAAATTCAGGCTAGAGACGTGTACTATCGACATCTTTAAAGCACATTGATCTATCATTTGGTGGGTAAAACAGTGGTTGGGGAGGACTACATGTAGTAAAAATAAATGGTTTCATGGGTTATTAAAAACACATTGTTTTACCTAGTTGGAAACCTATGTAACCCAGGTTGGTATTGTTGGCTTAACTACTTTATCTACTATGATCTTACCTTACTATCATAAGTTGACCCAGGTTCAGATTTAACAATCTTCCAACAAAAACCCTCTAAAACTATCGGTCCTCCTGGTAAACCAGAAGGCAACGCAGTACATAGGGTGTACTGCGTAGTCTCACTCGAGATAGTTCTATGGGCGGATGCAATACTCAGATGCTTGAAGCTTGAGAATAAGTGGGGATCTGTAATTTTACCTTGTGATATTCATTCAATTAGTCTAACATTGTAATTAATCAGTCACTCTTACTCATGCATGTGAAATATCATATCTAACTATTTCCTTCATTAATTTATCTAGCATTTAATCATTAACAACAATGGAGATGCATAAAATTCAGTCACATAACACAAGTTCTATCGTGGTTGACCCCCTCCTAGGCTACACCCATAAATATTTGGCTCTCGAGCTCTTTTATTATGTCTCAATAATATATTGCATTGTGCACATTTACAGTCTTGAATATTACAATATCAATAGGCTTCCCGATCCCTGTGAGGCTGACCAGATCACACCAAGCTCCTCAACCTGTGATCTAACCCTAGGGATCGAGTTTCTAGACTCTTCTCTAGCTTAATATCTTACAAAAGGTTGTAGTTCTATCCTTTCTCACTCTCCTCCCTCTCCTTCCTAGGCCTCCTAGGTAATACTTATACATATTCTTAGCTTATCATCCATTACAATATCTTGCAAAAACCCTATCCCTAATGTAGTTAGGTCTACCTTGCATGCGCGCCTCACATGCTTCCCTCACACATGTTGTTTTTCCTTCCAGTTGTCTTTTCTTCCACTTCATTCTTTTCCATCCAAAAATGGTCTTTTCCCCAAAATGGGCCTGCGCCCAACAGGCCCCCAACACTGGCATCATGGCTCGTCCCGAGTCACTGTCTAACTCCCATGTCTTCCACTGCTTATGGCAGTTATTTGTACATGTCTACTATCCATTGGCACTATTCCTGAGTTTGGTTTCTCTTTGTTGTCATGGCTTCAACCACCTGCACAGTGACTGGTGGTCTTAATATATCGCCCCCCTCCAAGCCTATATGTTTGAGGCATGCTTTCGTTGCATCGATTTCCATGAATAATTGTTCTGCCTTTTCCTATAATGGCTCCAACTGCACCTATCGTGCAAATTTTTGTGCCTGCATCGCTTTTTCTTATGCCTGGAAGTTCTTCATTTCTATGGTTGTCTTAATATTCTCCAGAAGGGACATTGTCCTCTGTTGTTGCTTGACATTTTCCATTGTTGCGTGCAATTTATGTTCCTTTCATTGCATCTCTTGTAGGCTCCCATATTCTACTAGTTGGGTCCATAGTTGGTCGCTTTTCTCCAACAGTTCTTCCACCCTATGTGTATTTTGCACGATGTTCTTTGTAGATGTTGTCACATCTTTCTCTCTTTGCACTCGGATTGGTGGCGGAGACGTAGGTACTACACGCTCCTCCAGTTCCTTGATCTACTCTTGATATTGTTGTAGAGTTTGCACTATCTTTGTTATCTTCTCCTCCGAAGATTTTTCCTCCAATACTGTGTCATCTGAGATAGCTTGAAATATTGTTTCTATCTAGGTCTCCATATGGTCCACTTTTCGCTGCACTATCTCTTTCCTCTTCCGTTCTTCGTTGATGGCATCCTTCAGTGCCATATTTTCTTCGTGCACTAGTTGTATATTTGTCGCGTCATACCTTGCTCTGGACTGAATCTCCTACGTGACTCTAACCTGTAACTTATATAGTGCTTTTGTTGGTATCTTGGGAATCGCCAAGTCTAACGTTTCGATATCCTTCATGGGATTCTGCGTCGTTTCATCATCGATGAACAACATATCTGGTGTTATGATAAAGTTAGTGCTTCCCTATATTGTGATTTGTACTATTTCTCCGACATGTGCTCCTTCTCTTTCTGGCATCAGTTTGTCCTTTTTTTGCTATTCCACCTTGATCCTCAACTGTTCTAACATGGTTTTTACCTCATATTACTGTTCCAAAATTGAATCTCTATGATTTTCTGCATTTTCCTATACTTTTGGCAGTCGATATTCTACTCTCATGGCTATCAACTCTATGTCGTCTTTTGTCAATGATGTTTCCATTTGTTTCTTATGGGCCTTTTCTTTCTTCATGACACCATTTGCTTGTGCCAATGTTATCTTTCTTTGGGTGTCTGGTTTTTTAGGTGCTGCGGGAATCTATGTATCCATGCCAGTGTCCTTCTCAACTTCTTCATCCATAGTTACATCTTGTGCCTTTGTTTTCACTTCCTCTGTGCTCACCTGTCCTATTAGTCCTCTTAGTGCATGCTCTGTAGCATGTGGACCCTATGTCAGACCACATTGTGATGTCTTTTGTGTCCTAATATTCTTCCGAATGGATTTGTTGCCCCCCCCTGTCCTTATTGTTGTTTTATTTTGTTGGGTAGTGCCTTTATTGCCTATTTGTTGCGTGGGGAGTGTGCTATCCTGTGTCTGGACTTGTACTGGTGGCGTTGAGCTTGGTATCTCTGGTACTTTCCACTCCTCAGGCCACTCTTGGACATCCATGTGGATGTACTCCGTCGTAATGCAATACTTTAGTTGCAACCACTCCTTAGTGGGGTCCTTCTTTTCCTATAACCACATGTTCTGGCGTGATGCACGATAATTAGCTATCTATCCATACTCCTAGACAGTTTCTGGTGAGATCCTCCATGTCTCTATCATGTTGTTCTAAATCTTTGTTAATTATTGCACGGACATGTCATTGTTGACTTTCTTTACCTTTGGATCTACGGTGCTTCACAACGATGTGTAGCGTGTTGCATCACATTTTCTTGTCCTTGTGAGAAACATCATACACGTTGGTTCGTGCCACCTTATAAGTGGAATGAGGATGAGTAACCATGAATAGTGGAACTCAGAGCCCTAGTATTGCACATATTTACAATCCTCTAGGAATGAGTTGAGTAGGTACGAGGCCCAGCTCATCGATCTCCCCTTTGTGAACTGTTTCACAATTTCTACTACTCCTATGGGCACTTCTTCTTTTCAGAACGTGCGCATTAATTTAAAACCGAACAATCTGGTTTCAAACCAAGTTGTAGGATCATTGATGTCATTGATCTCGATTCCTCTGTTCCCCCTCTTTGTGTTGTACTTTTCTTTAATCTCATCGGAGATATCCTTTTCCCGAGTATTGTCATCTAGGTATTTCTCCAGCTTCTCCCCATCTGTGGGTAGCCCTACAATCTTTGCGATGAGGTCAAAATTGATCGATATTGTCCTATCCATCCATAGGATGCCTCCATGCACTCTTGATAGAAATTTTTTAACACATGCATTTATGTATTTTCCGAGCCTGAAGTGCAGTATGTCTAAGAGATTCATGATACATGTGTTGTATAGGCCTAGGATCCATTATGCAGGCTCCAACAGTGGCACTCCTTATGGGCCCTCTCCACTGCTCTCTAGGTAGCTCTGCGCTACCAAATATGGTAACTTTGTGGCATATGAAACATCATGGTCAAAGTATTTAAGGGTTTCGACTCCTCCTACCATGTTATCCCCAGTTCTCACTTCCTTAGGAATTTTCGACATTACTACACTTAGCTCTGCCTGGGTGTGTTATACTCCCTGCGTACTAGTTTCTTCTCTTAGCTTATTTTTCCCTTGTGGGGATGGTACTCCCCCCTCTTGCTTGGTTTTCTACTCTAGTTCTGGCTCCAGGCCATGTTGTGTGGATTCCATGGCTGGTTCTACTCCATGTGGCCCTTTTCCCTTGGATGCATCGAATTTCGTCTGCACGACATCCTCTCCTAACTTCTCGGGCTCCTGTGTGGATTCTTTCTCCTCCTCCACATGTAAAGTGGTTTTCTCATATTCTTGTGTGTGGATTTCATCTACATCCACCACTGTCAGAATCTCATTGGTTCCGCCTTGTGTTCCCCATGTAGAAGTCTGGGTGCTTCGCCTAGTTCTTCTTGGTTCTTGTTGGCGAGCGAAATTGACCGTCTGTCAACTGAGAGAGTCGAACCGGTTCGAGGTTGTCTAATAACCCAAGCCATTTGGAATGAACCACCCTAACAGGTTTAGCGGCTCCATTGGCCGTTCTAAGGTCCTAAGAAAACCAAAGAGAAAACTAATCTATACTAACTAATCTAACTAAAACTAACTATTAAACAAACTAACTTAAGACTAATTATTAAAACAAAACAAAACTAATCTAACTAACTATATAAATACAATCTACTAATTACTACTATACTAACTCTACTAATTAACTATCTAATTACCAATTGAATTATAACTTATTCGCAAATATACAATATCTACAACTTGCAGATTTGAATAAAACCTGTAAAACTCATTTGCTTTCTGCCCTAAGACAGAGAAAGATACTTTTATTGATTTTATGATTTTTTGAACAAGAGATAAAACTTACTGAAATTAAACGATCTAATATATTAACTACATATATATCTAACTAAACTTATATCTAAACTAAACTACTAATAATATACTAAACAAACGAATGATAAACTGACCTGGAAACACTCCAGATTTGTCCTGTGTATGATGACTTCGAAGCTGGTCGGAAGAAGAAATTTGCACCAGATGATCCAGAAGCTTCTCGTAAACGATAAGCTGCAATTCTCTTTGAGTTGTTTACAGGACAAACAAGACATAAAAAATCATAAAAATTATATGATTTATAAATCTCAGCAATAAGGGAAACCTGTTATGCAAAAACTTATACTAAATAATTCAACTTACGAAGAAGATAAATCTGTCATTCACAAATTGAATTAAGTAATTGCTATGTTTTTGATACACTGGAATAAATCATATATGGATTATATTGATTAAATTATATCATTTGCAAAAGACTAAGATAGCTAAAGTAGTCATTAACCAAATGCAAATAGATACACATAAACATGAATAAAATATTGATATTATGAAAAGCTAAACCTGTAGCAGAATATCAAATTCTGTCTCAGTCTGTATTAAAATTCCATATCCTTGTTCTCCCACGAATGAGGATGATTATTACACAAAAATAATAGGTATTTATAAGTTTTTCCACAGGGTAAAACCTCCCTGTGGATAGTATCAAACTGTTTACATAATCTGGGAAGATATTCCCAAGATCAACTAAACTAGGAAACTAAAATGAAAGAAAAATATTTCAAATATCCTCCAACTGCTCATCAAATCCAATGCAATTTTGAATTCACCTGTAATGGACCAAAAATAACAAGTTAGAGAGATATTTTATTATTAAAACAATAAAAATTTAATTCTACAGACTTAGCTACATAATCATTTGATTCTGTAGCTAGTCTAAAATAGGATACAGGATCAGAATTGAAATTAAATCAAATCTTTTTAATAAAATCAAAATTGAATTAACAACCATCAATCGTTTGAAAATGAATCATTTCATTTGAAAATGTTATATCATTTGAAATCAAATAGAATCAAAATTCAATAACCGAATAGAGAAATAAGCATACTCTGTTTCAATTGTTATCATAAATCGGATAGACAGAATCAAAATTAAACAATTTTGAAAATCGTTTCATATCCAATTTGAAAGCAATGTAACCAAACAAATCGCAGGCAAACATTGTGTTTTTACAACAACAAGAGATACGATTTGATCGAAACAAAATCATTTTAAAATTATTATAACTGTCATGACATCAAGCGATTCACACCACAGGTAGATTAGCTCAAACATGTGCGAGAATCAACTCATACCAAATTGTAACCAGATCGATTTGACTTTGATCATAATCATAATAGAATCGACATCAGTGATAATTGGTTATTGCAAACTGGGCAAATAAACTCGATTGGTATTTGACCGAAATCATTAATTTCAAACGAATCATGACCAAGTTTAATATATAAATAAATTGTGAATCCGGACATAACCAATCTCATCATTTAGGTTTCTGTGGTGAGAGATTTGTTCAGAGCATGTCGGAAGAACCACAGTGACAATGCTTTTGAGAGCTTGTCGACGTTTCTGATCCACAACAGGATCCATCTTCAGGACAAAAAAGCCTGAGATGGATCCTGTTGTGGATCCGAAACGTCGACAAGCTCTCAAAAGCACTGTCACTGTGGTTCTTCCGACATGCTTTGAATAACCAATCTCGTTTTACAAATCAAATTCAAACAGAGTATCCATTGCAATATGAATCCAACTCATAACATGGTCAAGCTAACAATACTTTAATCAATGCGAATTAACCGGCTGGGGTTCAGCATAATCGTTAAGCAATAAAATCCATTCATGATTTGGGCGTGTTTGTATAGGCTTAAAATAAAAAGCAATGTTTCCGGAGAAACAGAGTCACACTGGAAATGATCCGAGTTGAATTCTTGTTCTTTGAAAGTGATATGGCATAGAAAACCGTAACAATTAACCTCATCAAAGTCGTTTCCAATCATAGTGTATCCATTATAACGAAATCGAATCAAAATGTGATCGTTTTCTAAATTGAGTATGAGGAACATTTCCTCTCTAGAATAGATACAAACAAATTCGATCGACAACAGAGCATCCATTTTAAATCGATCAAACAAAGCAAATCCACACTAAGATCAATCAAATCGATGAAGATCTAATAGAAGCTAAACTGGGAATGATTGGAAAAATGAAATTCCATTTAGTCAAAGCAAAGCTATATATAGAATGCATGTAGTATAACAGAGCCATTCAATGATGTGACCAGAACTGTTTAAAACCGAAACCAAATCGTTATATAAACCTAGATTATTTACAAAAAACAAATGATATCAAAACATACCTGTGTAGCGACGAGGTTTCTCAATTATGTCAGCTTGGAATTCACAACAGTCGTGGCTTACTCCACGTTCTTGAATAAGATAGAGCCGGTTGTCTTTTGTTTTTTATCCACTGCTTGAAGCTCGACTTTTTGTCTAGTTATCACGACAATCTGGTCTTCCAAAGATTGAATCTTTGACTGAAGTATATGAACATCAACATAATACTGCTCTAACCATGAATTGCACTGATCACAGGGTGACTGTGTAGGTTTAGACAGAGCAGGCGAGGGTTTGGGAAAATGATCTAGGGTTTCACAAGGCAACTTAATGCCTGGGTAGTTAGGGTCTTCCTTTAGGCAGGGGGGTAGGTTTGACACAAAGTCATATGAAGGTTCGACACACAAACCTTGCGAATAGGGGTATTCGCTAGCCAAGAAACGCTCCACTTCCGAATCAGAGCCCTCACTCAACACGATAGGGTTTGGCTCGACAGGGGGTTTTGGCTTTTTCCTTGCCATCCGTGAAATCAAACGGGCATTCTTTTTCCCTTTGGTGTTTGTAGTGAGGTTTGCCTTGGGATTTTTTTCCATAGGCTTATCAGTGACTTCTGCACTCTTAGCTACAGTGTTGGGTAAGTCGATAGGAGAGTCAGTCGAGGGTTTAGGCAATAGGATATGGTAGGGTACTGAGGGTACAACCTTGACCTCGTTTACCACATGTTTTTCAACCTGTGTAGGGTTCGAATCCTCGAAACCATTCCGAGCAATGAAATTGCTCCAACTATCCTCGTGTAGACTCAAATGACAGACAACGATAAGCTTAACAAGCCCATAATGAAAAAGGCTATTATCAGCCTGGTTTCTTTTGTACTTCTTCGACATTTTAAATAGGCTTCGATGCAAATAATAGGGCATATTGAGCTAATATCCCATAAAAACCATAAGAAAATGCAGGTGGTGTAAGAACACAAACCCGTACCGACCTTCGCAGGTCACAAACTGCTTGATTATCATCAATAAATCATGCCAACGTTGTTTGAGCATAGTTACGGGCACACCTCTATCACAGGAGGTGATTTTACACGACTGGAAGAGCAGTGTCCACGAGACCTCCTCGACTTTGCAATTCTTGGACCATCGTTGTCCAGTGGCAGGAAAACCCATGGCAAGACTGATAAACTGTTCATCAATTTCCAATTGTATATCGCCGACCTTGGCTCGACAGCCATCGAAGGTCATGGAAAACTGTCGAGCCATGCAAAGGTTAAAACCCTTGAAACGTTCCACGAAGGTAAGCCATCCACTATTTGCCAAATATTGGTGGGCATTGTCAAACATCAACAGGGCCTGGTTGGCATTGGGTTCAACTCGGACGATTGGTGCCATGAATCGAGCACATGGTAAGGGAAGGGTTCAAATTCATCAACACACATAGTAACAGAGCTATCCGAAACAACAATGAATGAGCAAAAGGGTAAGAATTAATGTGCACATGCGAGGGTGGTGGAGTTATTCACTGCCATGCATAATATTCATTATCCAAGTACAACCGCCACATTTCATAGATGTTCAATTCATAATAATAGTTCACCCGTCAACTTATGTGTACAACCAGTCAAATGCAATGTGCATACCAATACGCGCCAGCACTATGCCATAGTGTTCAAAACATTCGACGTATAAATCAACACCAAAATCATTATGCGCCAATGTATTAATTCATATAATCAAATGTTTAATCAAGGAGCCAAAACGATATTGCATATAGTTGACAATCCAATAAGTCATGCAAATATTAACATAAGGGTTACATCATATATATATATATATAAAACTTAATAAAAAACCCCAATGCATTTCATAGAATCAATGATTAGGCAAGCCATAAAATGCAAATCCAAATGCTCAATGTCTTGCAAACTCAACAGAACCAAGTTATATAATCAATCGAAGTATGAGAACTAATCAAAGGATATTTCCAATCGTGTAACGATCAATAAAAGGTAAGCACAAATGACAAAAGAAATAACCACAGTTCAGATAATGATCAAAATACAACTTCGAAAGGAGAAGTTTTCACGATTACAGTCGTGAAAACTTAATGAAGACAAATGTGTCAATGTCGCAAGAAATGAAAATGTCGTCTATTTGAAAAATGCGACGAAAAACTTGATGTTCGCAAGACATAGGTGTAGGCAACTTATAGGATAATAGAAAAAGGTGAATTGGCTGCCAACAATGGAGACACACTGGAAGAAGTAGTTATCTCTGCAAAATATACAAATTCAGATTAAGACAACAAAGATAATTTCAACTCGAAAATAACAACCAGAAAATCATACTAACATCATCATTAATCATTTTTTCCTAGCAGTGTTTTAAAAGATGAAAACCAATAACAGTCTTAAGGTCAGCAAGTTACGATATTAAAGATAAAATCTTCAATACTGTTGGCATAGCCACTGCTGCCAGCAGGCATCCATAGCCTCGACAGGGTTGCCATTTAACCCACTCTGACATTTGTATCCTGCCAAGAAGTTCTGGATCAAAATAAAGGACATTAAAGAGGTTTCTTATATTTTTTTGCAGATTTTCATGTACTCAACATTGCTTCGCTGCAAACGGGCCTGTTCAGTACCCCAACGAAGTTGTCTTGGCGCCATGCTTGCATTTACCCGCTGCTAGAAGACCTGTTCAGTATCCCGGCGGGTTTATAATCACTTCCCACAGCTCTTATTAATAATTTTATTTTGTTTTTCTTTTTCATAGATATATAGCCGAGCGGGGTGACGCTGAAAATCTTGAAATTTTAGCATATTTTAGACCTCATCAGAATATTTTAACATTGTCCTTTATTTAGGTCCAGAGATGTTTTATTTACAAAACAACTTCCTATGACAGGGAGACATCTTTTGATTCATTCCTTTATGAAAAAGGGACAACGTAAAAAGATAGTAGATGATCGTGACCAGCTTTTCTCAGAGATTGAAATCAGTAAACTTCTTTCAAACAACAAAATTTTCCAACATAGATATCAGTTTCAGAGATATATGATTGACGTTTGTACAAATCTTCAGAAGTTATTTCAGCGAAGAAATTTATCTATCGTATTAGTCTGAATGGCTTAGTGTATAGGTATGTGTAAGTCCAAAAACACAAACTGATAAATTCAAATCAAAAGCGAAATAGAAAGCAAACGAAAATGCAAACAAAAAACGAAATATTTACATAATATACAAGGGTAGTTATTAAGCAAAGTATCTCTTTAGGGCTTGGCCATTCACCAGATAGGTGTCAAGCTTCCCTTCAAGATTCTGCAATTGAAAGGAACTAGGACCCAACTTTTCAGCAATTAGAAATGGCCCAAGCCATAAGTTTTGAAATTTAGTGTGCTCACCCTTTCCTTTGTGTGGTTTGTCCCACTTTAAGATGAGATCACCTACTTCAAAATTTCTATCAGAAGCAGAATTAGAGTCGAATCATATTTTAATCAATTGTTGATGTTGATCTAATCTACGCTTAGCTTGGGCTCTTACTTCTTCCAACTTCATCAAAGTGTTAATTCGGCTTTCTAGGGGGGGACAATCTTCTTCTTGGACTTTCTGTGATAATTGAAGTGAAGGAAGAAGAATGTGAGGTGGTAGAATAGCTTCTCTGCCATAAATGAGAAAAAATGGGGAGTTACCTATAGTGGCTTTGGGTGTTACCCTATTAGCCCACATTGCGTTCAACAGTGCATTGTGCCAGTTCTTGTGATTTTCAGCCACAGTTCTCTTGATAATTTTGATCAAGTTCTTGTTGGTTGATTCTGCTAAGCCATTGCCCTGGGGGTAGTAACTAGAAGAATACTTCAGATTTATTTATTTTTCCAAAGAAAACTCGTTCATCTCAAGAGAAGAAAAGTATGAAGCGTTGTCAAAAACTAGACAATCAGGGATACCGAAACGAGTGATAATATTCGAGTTTAGAAAGGCAATTACCTTACTGGTGTTGACAGTTCTTAGCGTAGCAGCTTCAGACCATCGTGTAAAGTAGTCTGTGGCTGTCACAATATACTTGTGATGTTGTGAGGATGGAGGGTTAATAGGACCTATGATGTCAAGGCCCCATTGCTGGAAAGGAGAATCTACTAAAATGGGTTGCAAGGGAAAGGCTGGTTTTTGCAACTGCCCTAATGCTTTCTGACAGATGATACATTTACAACACAAGGCATGGGCATCCCTAAAAATCATGGGCCAGTAGTAACTGAATCTTAAAACCTTATGAGCAGTGGTGTCGCCACCGAAGTGACCACCAGCTTCTCCTGCATGCAACTCTAACAAGACTTTTTCTGCTTTGTCTTTTTCGAGACAGTGCATCAGTACGCTATCAAAATTCTGGCGAAACAGTACACCATTAACTAGATGAAAGGAGGCATACTTTAGTCTCAACGCTCTTCTTTTGGTGGGGTCAAGGTGACGGGGTGTTGATCCATGTTCAAGACAGAATCTAATATCGTCGTACCAGGGACTAACGAGGTTTTGTGTGAAAAAAATCAAACTTTGATCGCTTTGTTCTAGGTTTGACATACCACTATCTTCTTGTTTTCCTATTTCCGAATCAACAACCAACTTACACAACCCTTGGAATCCCACGATATAAGCTGGGGTGATTTATAAGTCATACTCCTGCAAGGAGGTGACCCAGTTAGCTCTCTTCTCTCCTAACTCCTTCTGCACTAACAAGTTCCTTACGACAGGGTAGGGGACAATGACTTTCGTCCTTGACTTCAAAAGATAGGACCATAAATGCTTAACTTCTTTGAAAACAGCATAGGCTTGCTGATCAACCGTTGGGTAGTTAAGTTCAACGCCTTTGAAAGCAGAGCTCATAAAGGCGATGGGTACTTCGTTGTTCTCGAAATTCTTCTGAGTTAGGACTGTGGCATAGGAACGATTAGAAGGAAAAGTATAGAGCGTAAAATCTTGAGAGAAGTCAGGGTTCATGAGAGATGGAGCGTCTATTATGGCCTTCTTTATGGCATTGAAATCTTGGTTTTCTGTGGGTCCCCAGTGATATTGGGTGTCTTTCTTAATCAAGTTCTGTAGAGGCCTGACCATTTAGGAAAAACTGGGGACGAATCTTCTCACGAAATTAATCTGGCCTAAGAAAGACTACATGGATTTTTTGGATGTAGGTGGGGGAAGTTTTGCTATGACTTGAGTCCTCTCGGGGTCAATAATCATTCCATCACTATACACAATGAATCCTAGTAATTTACCTTGTTCTACTACAAAGATGGATTTTTTGGGGTTCAAGGAGATGCCGTATTTACGACATCGTAGCAGAACAACTCGTAAGTGAGCTAGATGATCGTCTTTGTTTTTAGAATAAATGGTCACATCATCCAAGTAAACTATGACAGAGTGATTGATTAAGCCTCTAAAAGCAATGTCCATTACTCTCTGAAAGGTAGCACCAACATTAATCGATCCAAAGGGCATTTTGCGATAAGCATAAGTTCCCCACGAAGTACGGAAGGTGGTTTTGAGTTGGTCTGGTGGAGACATCAGGACTTGGTTGTATTCGGAGAAACCATCCAATAAAGATAGCCTCTCGGAATCGGATACCTATTGCAGGATCTGTTCCATGGGTGGGACAGGATAATTGTCTTTGTCAGACGCTCTATTGAGGTTTCGAAAATCGACACAAAGTCGAATTTCCCCATTTTTCTTCCAAACTGGGACAAGATTGGACACCCATTGAGTGTGTCTAACATGAATTATTTTAGCACTTAGGAGTTTATTCAATTCTTTTTTAACAGTCGGTTCAAGTTTAGGGTGCATTTTCCTCAGTTTCTGTTGGAAGGGTAAGGTTTGGGGATTCATCGGGATGACATGCTGTATGATATTAGGATCGAACATTTTAAGATCATCGTATGTCCATGCAAAGACATCCTTAAATTCTTTAAACAATTTAACAAAAAAAGTTTTTTCTTGTCTAGAACATCCCAAGCCTAGATTAATACACTGAGGATTTTCACTAGTTCCTAAATTGACTTTTTCATAAGACAACGAGGAACTATTGGTTTTACAATTGACCATATTTTTAAATTTATCTTCAAAATCATAAAACTTTTCTAACCTAACTATGGATTTGGGTATGAAATTTACCATGTCCGATAGAGCTTCAGGAGATTTTGGATCAGGTATTACCATAAAATCGTGCAAATTGTCGTCATGTGTGCGTTCATCTATCACTGTGCCTTGGAAGGTTTCTTCCATGTGAAGAAAGTTGATGATTTGCTGATCATCGTCAAATACTCTCCAGTTTGTGATATTGTCAGGAACAGATGGTCGAAACAATAGCTCGACGGAGAATGCGTTTGGGGACAAGCCTTCTGTAGGAAGAAGTTTAGAGGCTACATTAGCTAATAGATCTGCTTCAACATTTTTTAATCTAGGAATGGAATTTATATTAAAAGTAGAAAATTTATTCATTAAACTCCATACCTCAGATTGGTAATTTTTGAGATGCGGGGTAAGACAGTGTATAGAATCTCTTACCTGCCTAACCACTATTTCAGAGTCTCCAAATACAACCAGGTTTTGAATGTTCATATCCAGAGATTTTCTGAGGCCTTGCAATAAAGCCTCATATTCTGCAGTATTGTTAGTACATTCAAATTCTAGTCTACAAGCCATTAATGTCTTGTTACCTGCTGGATCGATAATGATGCAGCCTGCACCATCTCCTTCTTTAGACTTGGAACCGTCGAAATATAAAGACCAAATTTGGTTTCCATCGGGCACATGGGACTGTTGCATAGAACCTATTGGTTGCATATATGCCATGATCTCGGACTGCTGTTCTAGATTAGTGATAGTTGAAACCTCGGCCATGAAGTTTCCGAAGAAGGTGTCCATCCCTTGCACTTCAGGTGAATCAACAAGAGGTGTGTATGGTTCGTTGGGATCGTTCAAATCTGTAACCGTGAACTTGAGGTAGAGCTCACGATTCACTCTGATCTTGTTAGGCTTACCATTCTCTGGAAGCCATAAGTGAGACCAGTTTGTTGCGAAGTAACCATGTAGCTGCTCCGACTAGTCCCTGCTAAAAAACAGACCATACACTTCTGGAATATCCACCACAATTATATCAATAACTTGATGAACCTTTGGGTTAGACGATAATCTAATTAACACATTCTTTAGTTCGCCTATAACTTTGACATTTGTTCGATCAAGTTGTATGATTTTTAAAGAAGATGGTTCTACTTCAGCGTTAATCTTTTGGCAGACAGACCAAGGCATCACATTTGATGACGCTCCTGAGTCCACCATACAATTATGCACATTTCTGTTGAAAATCTCGAAAGTTAAAAGAAAAGGAGGTACATTCTTGCGAGTACTAAGAGTAGTAGCTTGTGGATTTTTACTCGCAACTTCTAATGCTACTTTATCTACATTATTATTTACATTATTTACAGGGGCTACAGGAAGGCTTCCTTTATCTTGAGAATCAGGATTATTTTTAGTGGAAGTCTTCTGCGGAACTTTTCTTTGCACAACCTTGTTACCAATTGAATTACCATTCTTGCCGTTCTTTGAAATATTTTGCAACATTTTTCGTAACAAAAATGGAAATTTCAACAACTCATAAATAGAAATATTTGCCCTTAATTTTTTAAGATCTTCAACAACATCATAATCTAAGTTGGGGCTGACACTGCTCTATTTAGCCTCTGCTGATTTAGATGGATTTGGAGGTGAAGTTGTAGTGTTCTCCGTAGAAGGCTTGTTTGCGGTCTTACTCCTAGTGTTATAAGGGTGAACAGTCTCGAATTTGGCTTGGAAGATGCTATCCGAGAAGTGTCCAAAAATGTTTGGAGAAGACTCTTCTTCTAGAACTGTCTCTGGTTCTGCTTCCTCCTGAGGGATATCAGGGGGCATCAAGTTATCTTGGGCTTCTAGAATTGTTTGAAGAGCACATTGCAAACTTTCTAGATTAAGGCCTTCGGTGGTTGGATTAGGTTGGCTGGTGGGAAAGGGCTTTCGGAAAGGAGGTTTGTAGGGTCCTTTACTCGAGGAAGCTTCTTCAGTCAACCTTTTTAAGTCTATAACTTGATTAGACAGTTTTTGAACAACTTTAGTTAGGTTTTCCAAATCAGAGTTTTCAGGTTGTGTTTTACTTTGTGTGGGTCTAGGGAGAATTTCAATCTTCTTTTTGGAAGAAGAGCTAGTTTCAGTTTCGTTGCTAGAAGAGTCCTTAAGACTGAGTATGGATTTTTCAATCTGGGTAGCTTCTTCGAAGGCTTCTAACAACGTGGCCTTTTTAGATTGTTTAAATCAAATAACTATACTTTGATGTAGAGATTTAGTGTAGTAAGCTATTATAAGACTCTCAGCAAGCATAGAGTCTGCAGGGATTCGATTTTTAAGTGTCAAGAATCTTTGGTTAAAATCTTTAACTTTTTCTTTTGGGTTCATTTTTAAGCTTGAAAGGTCCATGACTAAGACTTCCGGAGGTTTACCATCTCTAAATTTTTCCAAAAAGCATGACTCAAACTTTTCCCAAGACACGATGGTATGGGGCTATTGGGCAAAGTACCAAGTGGATGCATTACCCTCGAAAGTATAAGGGAACAACCTACAAACAACGTCTTCATGTTCAACATTACGGAGTCTAATGGATAGCATAAATTTTTTGATATGATCTTCAGCTATCTGTTTTGAATTAGGATCAAACTTGGGAAGCCATTTCTCCGGGTGCTTAGGTAAAGGGTGCTGGGCTCCAGGTATAGCTACAGCATCCTGGTCCAACCAGGGTCTAGCAGGGTTGTTCTGATTTTCCATTGGGGTAGTGGGTGTGGAAGGCTGAGAAGGTGAGTTGCCTTCGTTTGACGAGGAATCTCCTCCAGAAGAGGAAGGAGATGAAGGAGGTGGTGAAGGAGGTATCCCAGATCCTCCTGCAGCAGGATTTAAGTTTGGATCTGTAGGATTCACAGTGAGGTTAGTGTCACCTAATTGTTCTCTAATATCAGAGAAGTCTAAAGGTTGACCCAACGGATGGTTTGGTTGCCTAAGACGCGCTAAGGCACTATGTGTTTTGATAAGAGATTGACGAACGATCTCTTGGATGTCACCACCTGTAGGATTAGGGGTTGCTGGCTCAACTGTGATCTGTGGATTGTTGGTTGAAGTAGTTGTTGTTTGAAGGGGAATATTATCGTGTGAATGACTTCTAGTCACTATAGGTGAGCGATTAGGGGGGGGAGGATTCTTGTGACCGCCTCGAGCCATTAATTAAGTTCAGGCCCTCCTTCTAGCGCCATTTGTTGGCGGGCGAAATTGACCGTCCGTCAACAGAGAGAGTGGAACCGGTCCAGGGTTGTCTAATAACCCAAGCCATTTGGAATGAACCACCCTGACGGGTTTAGAGGCTCCGTTGGCCGTTCTAAGGTCCTAAGAAAACCAAAGAGAAAACTAATCTATACTAACTAATCTAACTAAAACTAACTATTAAACAAACTATCTTAAGACTAATTATTAAAACAAAACAAAACTAATCTAACTAACTATATAAATACAATCTACTAATTACTACTATACTAACTCTACTAATTAACTATCTAATTACCAATTGAATCATAACTTATTCACAAATATACAATATCTACAACTTGCAGATTTGAATAAAACCTGTAAAACTCATTTGCTTTCTGCCCTAAGACAGAGAAAGATACTTTTATTGATTTTATGATTTTTTGAACAAGAGATAAAACTTACTGAAATTAAACGATCTAATATATTAACTACATATATATCTAACTAAACTTATATCTAAACTAAACTACTAATAATATACTAAACAAACAAATGATAAACTGACCTGGAAATGCTCCAGATTTGTCCCATGTATGATGACTTTGAAGCTGGTCGGAAGAAGAAATTCGCACCGAATGATCCAGAAGCTTCTCGTAAATGATAAGCTGCAATGCTCTTTGAGTTGTTTACAGGACAAACAAGACATAAAAAATCATAACAATTATATGATTTATAAATCTCTGCAATAAGGGAAACCTGTTATGCAAAAACTTATACTAAATAATTCAACTTATGAAGAAGAGAAATCTGTCATTCACAAACTGAATTAAGTAATTGCTATGTTTTTTATACACTCGAAGAAATCAGATATGGATTATATTGATTAAATTATATCATTTGCAAAAGACTAAGATAGATAAATTAGTCATTAACCAAATGCAAATAGATACACATAAACATAAACAAAATATTGATATTATGAAAAGCTAAAGCTGTAGCAGAATATCAAATTCTGTCTCAGTCTGTATTAAAATTCCATATCCTTGTTCTCCCATGAATGAGGATGATTATTACACAAAAATAATAGGTATTTATAAGTTTTTCCACAGGGTAAAACCTCCCCGTGGATAGTATCAAACTGTTTACATAATCTGGGAAGATATTCCCAAGATCAACTAAACTAGGAAACTAAAATGAAAGCAAAATATTTCAAATATCCTCCAACTTCTCATCAAATCCAATGAAATTTCGAATTCACCTATAATGGACCAAAAATAACAAGTTAGAGAGATATTTTATTATTAAAACAATACAAATTTAATTCTACAGACTTAGCTACAGAATCATCTGATTCTGTAGCTAGTCTAAAATAGGATACAAGATCAAAATTAAAATTAAATCAAATCTTTTTAATAAAATCAAAATTGAATTAACAACTATCAATCGTTTGAAAATGAATCATTTCATTTGAAAATGTTATATCATTTGAAATCAAATAGAATCAAAATTCAATAACCGAATAGAGAAATAGGCATACTCTGTTTCGATTGTTATCATAAATCGGATAGACAGAATCAAAATTAAACAATTTTGAAAATCGTTTCATATCCAATTTGAAAGCAATGTAACCAAACAAATCGCAGGCAAACGTTGTGTTTTTACAACAACAAGTGATATGATCTGATCGAAACAAAATCGTTTTAAAATTATTATAATTGTCATGACATCAAGCGATTCACATCACAGGTAGATTAGCTCAAACAAGTGCGAGAATCAACTCATACCAAATCGTAACCAGATCGATTTGACTTTGATCATAATCATAATAGAATCGACATCAATGATAATTGGTTATTGCAAACTAGGAAAATAAACTCGATTGGTATTTGAACGAAATCATTAATTTCAAACGAATCATGACCAAGTTTAATATAGAAATAAATCGTGAATCCAGACATAACCAATCTCATTTTACAAATCAAATTCAAACAGAGTATCAATTGCAATATGAATCCAATTGATAACATGGTCAAGATAACAATACTTTAATCAATGCGAATTAACCGGCTGGGGTTCGGCATAATCGTTAAGCAATAAAATCCATTCATGATTTGGGCATGTTTGTATAGGCTTAAAATAAAAAGAAATGTTTCCGAAGAAGCAGAGTCACACTGGAAATGATCCGAGTTGAATTCCTGTTCTTTGAAAGTCATATGGCACATCAAACCATAACAATTAACCTCATCAAAGTCATTGCCAATCATAGTGTATCCATTATAACAAAATCGAATCAAAATGTGATCGTTTTCTAAATTGAATATGAGGAACATTTCCTGTCTAGAATAGATACAAACAAATTCGATCGACAGCAGAGCATCAATTTTAACTCGATCAAACAAAGCAAATCCACACTAAGATCAATCAAGTCGATGAAGATCTAATAGAAGCTAAACTGGGAATGATTGGAAAAATGACATTCCATTTAGTCAAAGAAAAGCTATATATAGAATGCATGTAGTATAATAGATCCATTCAATGATGTGAACAGAGCTGTTTAAAACCGAAACCAAATCGTTATATAAACCTAGATTATTTACAAAAAACAAATGATATCAAATCATACCTGTGTAGCGATGAGGCCACTCAATTATGTCAGCTTGGAATTCACAATAGTCATGGCTGACTCCACGTTCTTGAATAAGATAGAGCCAGTTGTCTTTTGTTTTTTATCCGCTGCTTGAAGCTTGGCTTTTTGTCTAGTTAGCATGACAATCTGGTCTTCCAAAGATTGAATCTTTGACTGAAGTATAGGAACATCAACATAATACCGCTCTAACCATGAATTGCACTGATCACAGGGTGATTGTGTAGGTTTAGACAAAGCAGGTGAGGGTTTGGGCAAATGATCGAGGGTTTCACAAGGCAACTTAATGCCTGGGTAGTTAGGGTCGTCCTTTAGGTAGGGGGGTAGGTTTGACATAAAGTCATATGAGGGTTCGACACACAAACCTTGTGAATAGGGGTATTCGCTAGCCAAGAAATGCTCCACTTCCGAATCAGAGTCCTCACTCAACACGATAGGGTTTGGCTCTGTTAATGTTTATTCTATTATTATAGTTCTTTGCATTTCATAAGATAAGAGCATAATAAGAACAAGATCACTGAGAAACACACATCCACAATAGACACAACATTTATCCTGGGAAACCCTCTAGGGGAAGAAAACCCAACAAAAACTTCCTTATCATAAATAACTTATCAAATGTTCAAGAGATAACTCAACCAATAAAGAAAATCCTCCTCCAAGAGATGCGCCACCCTTCTTCTCCTCTCACCAACTTGAAAATGCAACTTGCCTCATAAGAGAATGAGCAAGTGAAGTGTGTGTTAGAAGTGAGGCGCTAGCCTCTTATTTATATCAATCTGGCACGTGTGAAGTGTCACCATCTGGCAGGGCCAACCTCTCACACTGGGTGGGTAAATCCACCTTTAATTAAATCTGGCCCTTTCATTATAACTGTTGGGGCTGACTTCTTATTCTGCACATTATAATTGTCCGATGATCAATCCGCAAAATGGGATTCGGTCCTTATACAATTACCGACTTGATTAATCCTCAATGGGGATTAATCTAATAATAAAAATAATAATAATGAAATGATTAATCCACAATGGGGATTTAATCCAATAACAAAATAATAAGAATTCTCTTCGCAATTACAGTATTTCAACACTCTCCCTTAACAAGAAGGGTATTCTTCATCAGTCTTCATCAACATCAGGCAAGAGAGGTATGCATCATCGGTGGCATCTCAAGGACAGTATCATCAATATCATCTTGAACAATTGTCTAGCACATTTATGATTCATCGGAAGTTTTCTTCATCAGCAGCATCATCATTCTCAAAAGAATGTTATCATCATCTGCATCAAACATGTATCAGTAAAAATGATACCTCATTACAACACTAGGCTGTCACATCATAGTACTACACTAGCTTAACATCACAGCTCAGTGTCAGTCACATCTTTCTTTACGTCTAACAACTAGGTCAGAAGCAAGTAATATCATCATCTCGCTTTACATCTAACAACTAGGTCAGAAGCGAGGAATCACAACGTCATGCTTTACGT
>ML779542.1:206988-220956 GCA_009831015.1 Picea engelmannii
CTTTACTCTTACTGTCCATATGCTGTATGATTGGTTGATGACACATGAAGAAATCTTAATAATTATTTAAAAGGCATAAAATTGTTTAAGCTTATAAACAACTGATTCACCCCCCCTCTCAGTTGTTCTAGTATTTCCAACAGCTTGACTGTGGGAATTACACCCTTAGAATTGAACAAGTATTTGAGAGTGTAGACAGTGAGGGGTTAATCCAAAATTGGCCTTTTGAAACTGAGTGAAAACGCTTAACTCCAAGATAAAAGGAAGCAGGGGAGGCATAGAGGTTTTAAGAAGCACCTCTGGGTAGCGCAACGCATATGCATAGGATAGGATATTTAAGAGCTTGCAACTTCAATGGCTATGGTAGACAATACTAATCGTATCTAGATATAGGTAATGGAGTTTATAGGTCTAAAAAAGAGGGAAGACAAGGCTATCATGAAAAGACGAGTCCCTTACAATTGTGCAAGCTCGACAAACCAAAACCCGAGTGCAAATTTCTTGTGGAAATTAATATGTAGAGGAGGCAACATGGGATACCTATGGATTAGACACTTGTTGGAATCTTCAATGAAATTTCAGGATGAACTTGCAAAATCTTCGGCCCTCGAATCTACTTCAACATCAAATTCGGTTGCATTGTTGTCGCCTGATCAGAACTTGTGAATTTGGCAACGCATCACTATTGAGTTTTTTCAAAATAATAAACCATTACCAGGGATCGTAAATGCAATATCTTGAAGGCATCTTTAACCTACTCCTGGCATTGAAAACAAGGAACCTGACATTAGTCCTAACAATCATGAATTGTGGTGGAAGTATGATGAACGAAAAATGCTCTACAGAACTTCCTGATGAGTGGGTAGCGCTCCAAATCAAAAAATGATTGGATAGGTAAGAAATGATAATGAGGCATGCCTACGAGGTCATGAGTGAGGAAAAAGGTATGTCGCATCAGTCTAATCATGAGAGGGATTGACCTAGAGACAAGTCATGAAGGGGACAAAAAATTAAGTCATGAGATAAAATGGTTCTAAGACCGAAAAATCAATTTGAGGATCAAGCAAGAGCTATGACTCAAAAGTTTATTTATCTAAGGGGACCTAACAAACATAACTTTAAAGTGATGAAAATTAAAAATTAAAATCTAAGGCTTAAAAAAGGATTAAAACAAATTAAAAGACCCAAGGAAATTTAGTGTGATAACATTACCTATCTTCTGGGGCTATCTTGATTTGATGGTAACCTGAGAATCCATCCGTGAATGAGTATGCTTCCTGGCCTCCTACATTTTCCAATACCTCATATGTGAAAGGGGTAGGGAAAGGGTCATGAAGGAAAGCCTCATTCAACTTCCTCAAGTTGACACATATCCTTATCCCTCCCCGCTTATTCTCCTGAACTACCATAGGGATGACCCATTTAGATTCCTCCACTGGTTCTATGATTCCAGCCTCCAACATCTTGTCAATTTCTACTTTTACTTTCTACTTATAGATTGGGTTTAGTCTATATGGTCATTTCCTGACTGGTCTAGCCTCATATTTGAGAGGTATCTTCATCTCTCCTAGCTCTCCTGCTATGCCTTTCATATCTGTAAAGGTTGTTGGGAATGGGTCATTGTACTTGTGCAGTAACTCTGTTATGCTTTCTACTATTTGCTCATCCTAGTAGTCTCTAATGCTTTCCATTTTGGGATTCTCAATTGTCCCAATGTTGACTTTCTTCACCTTGATCGGTGCAACAAACACTTTTGATTCTAGAGGTGGACCTTCCACCCCTCTTTCACCTTCAAATTTTGTTATCTGAATGTTGCGTGGGTCCTCTTCATTTGGTGCTTCTTCCTACACATGGTAGCATGACAATAGTTCTTTCATTGTCTGTATGTTCTATTGTTGATCTTATGTCATCAGTTCAACTTCTGGTTCCTTAATGAATATTACCCCTCTGATCTGTTTGAGTGATGAATCTATGTTGGGATTCTCATGATCAAATGAGAATGTGACTGTAAAAAATTGTTGTAATATTGTCCATTCTACAGTTCCTCTGCACAGTTCCCGGTCTACATACTAGTTTTCTGGGATTCCTTCTAGTGTATGAATAAAGTGATGAGTCCATTCCTCTGGTGGTGTCATCATCCATAATGTTCTTCACTTCTCCAAGTGTTCCAAATGTGACCCATGTCCATTATATCTCTACATCATTCTTCTCTTCTTCTCTGTGCCAAACCTAATGCACAGTAATCATTTTCATTGGTACTAGTCCCTAACGGTCTCTTTGTGCACACCCCACTATATTGCAGGTGTGCCTTGAGTGCTATGTCCAGAGCTAAGAGTCTCTATTTTGGTAACACTTCATCTTCATATCTTGTTAGGAATTCTTCTAAGTCATTCACCCCATGAAAGCTAGGAGGTTTTACTATCTCGGTACCTACCCATCTTACTGTGTTGTCTATTCTTGCGCATCTTCTTGTGGAGACTTCATGTAATCTTTGCTGCTAATTTTTCAACCCTGTATCTGAGTCTGACTCACATGATGTGATAATTCTCCAACTAAGTACTCCATCTACAGTTGGATTCACATAATCTTCTTCTCGTGTGGTGGTTCTATATTGCTGGTTAATTTCCTCTAGGTCCAAGCAAGTGGGTTCTACAACCCTTTATCCTTTTGATGGATCTAATGTCACAATGAATATATATTCTCCTTACTCGAATGTCATCTTCCTCATCTTTAAATTGATTATGGCCTGATTTTCAAATGCCCAATCTAGGCCAAGCAATGTTGGATAAGCTGTTGTGCCATCCACTATTTCTATTACTTTGAAGTATGCCTTAGAACTACTGTCACACCCTTTAATCTTCCAATTGGTATAACTCTGTGTTGATTTTCTAGTTTCAGTTGAACAAGTGAATATCCTAATGTGGGCTCTCCCATACATTGCCATGTCTTCATGGGTAACACATTCACCTAAGAGCCTAAATCCAGTATGATGACCCCCATATTGAAATCTCCAATGTAAGCATTTAATCTGAATTCCCTTCTTTTCTTCCTTGTATGCAGGTGATTGACTTTTTCCTGTTCTAATTTCCCCTCTACCTCTGAGTTACATCTTTCTAGCATATTTTGCAAAATTTTAATAGATGATTGGTCATTTAATAGCTTAACACAAGGTTGTAGAAAAACCTTTATGGTACTTACTTGTCCTATAGGTTGTGCTTCATTAGTATGATCCAGTAATGAATGCATATCATACGTTGGTATGTCCTGAGTATGTTGCACAGTTGATGTAGATGCAATATCTGGCTTCAAGAACTCTTGTCTGGATTTCTTGAATATCTCCTTTTCATTCCGTGCATAAAAATTCTTCTGTGGTTCGAAATTCTTCTTCACCCATTGGTGTTATGTTGGATCTTGTCTTACTGTGTCATTTCCTATCTTATCTCCTCCACACATAACTATGTTGATATTTCTTTCATCCTCCCTTTCTTCTGAAAAAATCCATTGAACATTCTGATTGTTTTGATTTCTCCTTTCTTGGATCTTCCCTAATAGTGCTGAACAGTCTTCTGTGTCATGATATGATGCGTAAAAATACATACAAGTCATTGGTGGAAGTGGAAATTATCTTTCATAATGTCCTGGTTGTTGACAATTATGACACACCATCGGTCCTCTGCCTCTTCCAAAGCCTCCTCTACCTCGTCCTCCACCTCTATTGCTAGCTCGATCTCCTCGCGGTGCATTGTACTAGGGCGTCTGATTATACTGCGCGAAATTATACTGTGGTTGTGCAGTGTTATATTGTTGTTGCACAATGTTATATGGGGTTGGTACTTGGTTGAATTGTGGTGCAACTTTACCTATCATCATCTCTTCCTGCACCCTATAGGTATCTGATGTTCATTCCCTCATCAACTTCATTATCTTTCAATCTTTTTCATCATGGCCTACTGACTTGCAAAAGTTGCAATATGAACTCTTAGGCATTGTCTGGTATTTCTGCATCATTGGACTATGATATGGATCATTCCTATGTATCTTATATATCTCACACCATAGTCCTCCTGATGGAAAAGGGTTTGGCAGTCTTGTTTCCATGTACTGCGTGAATGTTTGGTCATTCATTCTTGTGGTGTCCTTCTGTCCTATATGTGGTACACCAAACAAATTCTATGTTTTCCTTACCCATGTTCTGGTTTAGCTGAAATGTTAATTTCTTCATATCCTCCTTCATCTCCTCTATGGATGGATCTGTCTTTTGATATTAGTTCTCTTCCAGTTGTAGGGTTTCCTGAAGAGCCTATGCTTGGGTCTGAAACTTTTGTTGTCTCAAAGGGTATTTCAAATGTGGTAGCAGTGAGTTGATAAATAGATGCCTATGTTGCCTGTCTGTTATGGCATACTTTAGTTTTCCCTTAAATCGTTTGAATTTCTGGTCAATCTCCCACACATATTCTCCTGGTTTCTATCTAATCTCTATCATATCATTCATGTATTGATCCTCTGAGCTAGGCTTCTAGAATTCATTTATTAGTAGCTTCTTGATATCCGCAATCATTATTGTTTTCCCTGGTGGACTCTTTGTAGCTAAGATCATGTACCAATCCAGTGCGCGGTCTCTTAGCATGATGACTAACTGCGCAAGTTTAGTGTCTTCATCCATGATCTATTTTGCTTCCTTGATATTTCAACAATTGAACAAGTGTTTCTCGGGGTCCTCCGACACCTCTCCCTTAAACTATGGTAATATGATGGTGGGATCATGTCCTGTCATCTTGAATGTTGAACTACTACCTCCACGCAGTGTAGATACTTGGCTACCACTTCCTGAACTAGCTACTCCAGTTGCTTCTCCTTGACTATATGTACTTCCTGTTGTCTTCCTTCCCCCGAAATTCGGTTGTCTAAATGGTGGTGGTCTTATTGGTGTATTATTCCAACATGGGTTTATGGGTTCCACACTGACATTGATATGGATATTAGTGTTTCCTTTTGTTCCTGTTCTTGGACCTCTTGTCTTTCTTTCATATGTCACTCGTAGGATTTCCTCAATCTGCTCCATATCCCAAAGATCCTCTACTTCTTCTTCATCACTTGCCAAGCCTTCCCTCACAACTATGGCTCTCTTCTTGTTGTTCATATTATATTGTTAGGGTACTCCACTGCGTGTTCTTCCAGTTGTTGCCATGATTTTCTTGATTTGGTCTTCTTCCATCATGATTGGATCCAAGGCCTCCTCCTTTCCTCTATCCATTTCTTCCTCCATTTCTTCGTCTCTTGTCAGTGCTTCCCCCCTTCCCCCATGCATGCAGGGAAGTTTAGTTGTCCGAGGCTATTGTCATTACACCCTTGTTATATAGTAATATCTTAATGGAAGTATATATAGATATGATATACCTACCTCTAGGTCCCTTCAGGAACTCTTGATCTGCTGCATTGTAAGACTTTGCAATATCTACTAAAAATTCTGTGATAAATCCTGCAAAAATGTTGTCTAACCCGAAATCTAATGCGCACGTAAATTTATTGTCAACTTGTTGTAATTGCACTATCTCCACATGATTCCACTCTAGATTTATGATCCAATTTCTAGGGTGGTTTTATTTCATCCTCAATATTCACTCCTGCAGCACATGTGGGAAATCACAGAAAAATACTTCATGCGAGTCGCTAAATACATACTTGTACAGGTATTTGTACAGTATTAACTTCCAGTTTCTATTATCTTTCTGCGCAAACTCCAACTCCTTTGTTTTCAACTAGTTCTAGATTTCTGTCTTCGTTGGGTTCCACGGTCTCAACATCCCCTTTTATATTCTCATTTTGTCGCCAGATATGACATTCTTTTTATGCTTCTTCAACATATATTATTCACTTAATCCCATTCTATTCCAACCGGCAACAGAACCATTTTTTGGCTTAGCTATTTTATCTACTCTGATATTACCTTACTATCATATGTTGACCTAGGTTCAAATTTAACAAGCTTCCAACAAAATCCCTCTAAACCAGAAGGCAGTGCGGTACACAGGGTGCATTGCATAGTCTAACCTGATATAGTTCTATGGGTGGCTGAAATACTCAGATGCTTGCAGCCTGGAAATAAGTGTGGATCTGTAATCATACCTTGTGATCTTCATTCAATTAGTCTAATATCTTAATTAATTATTCACTCTTACTCATGCATGTGAAATATAAGATCTAACTATTTCCTTCATTCATTTATCTAACATTTAATCATTATCAACAATGGAGATGCATAACATTCAGTCACATAACACAAGTTCTATCGTGGTTCATCCCCTCTCGGGATATGTCCATAAAGATTTATCTCTCAATATCTTTTATTATGTCTCAGCAATATATCGTGCCACGTGTGTTTATAGTCTTGGATCTTACAATCTCAATAGGCTTCTTGATCCCTATGAGGATGATTAAATTGCACCAGGCTCCTCAACCTACGATCTAAACCTATGGATCAAGTTGCTCTACTCATCTCTAGCTTACCAACTTACAAAATTTTGTAGTTCTATCATTTCTCACCCTCCTCCCTCTCCTTCCTAGACCTCCTAGGTACTACTTATACATATTCTTGGCTTATCAACCATTACGATATCTTTCAAAAACCCTAACCCTAATGTAGTAAGGTCTCCCTTGCATGTGCGCCTCGCATGCTTCCTTTGCATGTGCTACTTTTCCTTCCAGCTGTCTTTTCTTCCACTGTGTGCTTTTCTCTCCAAAAATGGCATTTTCCCCCAAATGGTCATGTGTCCAATAGGTACCCCTTCGAGTAGTACCGCATTAGAAAACACATGTACATGACCATTAACTCCCATGTACCCTCGGGTATATAGGGAGTCCCATAGGTCTCCTGAAAGTAGCTATAGATTCTCCTATCAACTACCTGACCACTATAGTGGCATCTAGAACAACACTTAGGAACACTACTCTCGCATACCTAGATAATCGAGTAGTACAACTAAGGTTATGATTGAGCCTCTTTAGTTAGATCCCTGAGATATTGGGTTGTGTACTATTGTTGCAACCCATCGGTATATCAGAGAACTATAGCATAAGGAAAAATATTTTTCGTAGGAAACCTCAAAACCCTAACCCTTGATACCATAATAGAAATGAACAAAAACAGAGGGAAATTTTGCAGCACAACCCTACCTCTTGCATCTAGGTTGCGAACTTACTACACAATTTTAACTATTGAAAATTTGGGCATTTTTTTACTGCGGTATTATTTAGACCTAAGTATAACTCCACGGGAGTTAAAACAAAATAGTATAGTGGTCCCATCGCCATTCTTATTTGGGACCCATCCCACTATATTTCTCTCTTTTCACTAATACCAGTGGTACCCACCACTTATAAGCCTTTTTATGTGGACCCATCCACTCTCCCCAACACCCTTATTTGAGATCTATTCCATTGCATTCCTACATAGTGGTACCCCTCACCTATAACACATTTATGTGTGGATCCACTATCCCACTTATTGCTCACTTACCTCCCAAATATCCCACACACATAACAAATAAGTTGGAAACGACATCCTTGTCTTGCAAAATGACAACAACCAGAATAATATTGACATCAAGAACAACAATTCCAATGTTTGTTCCCTCATTTCCAAAGTTGAGAACCTCACTACCCAATTTGACTCCCTCTCTAACAACTTCACATCCTTTTCTAAAGAGATTAAAATATGGATGATCTAATTTTGAGCCCTTGCCTCCTCTAAACAACCTTCACAACTAGAAGGTGTTGACTCCTCCCATACCATGTTCTTTCATTCCAACCCCCTTCATCGTGATGTCAATTTTTCACATGCAACTCTATGTGACTAATTTTCAGATCTGAAAATTGTTTCCTAGTGAACTAATAGTAAACCCTAGTTGTTATCACTGAACAATTTTACACTAAAAATACTTGACTAAAAATATATGCAGCGGTAAAAAAATATTAGAGATGAATCATCAACACACATGAGATGCAATTTTTTTGTTCTGTAACCTTTTCAATTTAGGAAATTCTAAGGGAAAAACCATCCCTCCCAACCAATACAGTTTCACTAAAATCTGAGAACAACCTTGTCCTCCAATAACTAGAAAAATCAGAAGACAAACCTCAACAAATCCCTGGAAATTTCCTCTTCCCACAAATCTATTGTAGACCACCTGTATGGCCTGTGGACATCACCTGCACTACCATTGACATCAGTCTCTATGGATATGCTCATGCCCATAAACCCTTGTACGTTTGTATGTAATTCACCTTACTGCAACCCACATACATACGTAATTGTGCCCACTGCAACCCATGTACATACGTGATTGTTCCCACTGAAACCCATGTATATGTGATTCACCTTATTGAAACCTGCGTACATACATGATTGTGCCCACTACAACCTGCGTACATACAACATTCACCTTCCTGCAATTCGTGTACAAGTACATAAAATTTTTATGAACACCTCCGTACAATTCTCTCTCTTTGACTTCCTCTCTCCTAGGATATATTTGCCAGAGTTATAGACCTACCCTTTCTAAAATCACTATGCTCCTTGGCACAAGTTCAAACTTAGTTATGCCAAATCCATCATGTCTCCACACACTCTACACAATATGAAATTTCACAATGACCTCTCTCTTTTATATACAAGTCTTAGGGGTCAACATAGAAGCCCCTTCACAAGTCAACATCAAATTAGACTTTCTTGAGGGTGTGAAGCCCCAATAGAAACCCACAAATCCCACCACCAAACCCTCAATCCCCAGATTCATTCTAATGGTGTTTTTCTCCAAATGAAGAGTTTAATTTGGTGCCCATGATGATTTATGAATTCCCAACACCTAGGGCACATGAGAATACATGCCTGAAGCTACAAAAATCATCACTCCCTCTTAGCGAGGGAGGTATTCTCACCACACTCCAAAATCACTTGGAAATATCTTTGTCTCCCATCCTAGGAGTATCATTGTCTCCTGCATTGGATCTTCTACCACAACTTCTCTCCAATCCTCCTGATTGGTTGCCCCCTCTATCACCGAATACAATCCTATTGTTGGGCATGATCCCTCCATGGAAGACACACTGCTCCTAGAAGTCTCCCACTCCTAAGCATCCTTCCTAGCCATATCAACCCATGACACCCTCCTGATAGTATTGGAATATGCCTCCCTCATATCTGTACCTGAAGGTTGGCTCCCTCTAAATCAATGACTCTCCCTTTGACCCTTTGTCTCCCTCTAAAGTCAGAATTCCTCTAAATCTATTAACTTCCTACAAATTTAGGCTCCTAATGTGTCTGTACAATATCCAGATCCATCTACAGCATGTCCATTGTTCTCTACAAAGTCCTAAGAGGTTACTCCTCCCCACTAAAATCTAAGAGATGACTCCCTCTAAAATCTCACTCCCTCTGAGCCTGTACCATTGGTGGAGCTACATGTTTCACCAATGGTGGAGCTACATTATTCACCACTAGTGGAGCTACCTGATTCACCATTGGTGAAGATACCTTCTCCCTCTATACATGTTTTTTTGTTGGGGCCACCTGCCTCACCACTGGTGGAGCTACCTACTACTCCTCATCTATCTCTCTACTCTTTCTAGTCACAACACACATAAGCTAGTCCCTCAACCTATATACTTTTCCCTCTCTAACTCTAGGACCATTTTTATGCCTTGGATAGATCTTATGGGAATCCAATAACACTTGTCCATCCCAAAACAACACTACATATCCCTAATCCTAAATCGTTGAGTCTAGGAACACACCCTTGGCACCCATAACACATTTTCCACTTACAACACATCCCCTAACTTCATCAGGAATACCATTTATTTAGATCCATGTACTACATGTCTGGTCCTCGTACCAAGATCCTCGTACATACCTAAGTCATACACTATGAAGCTCATAAACTAATCATGTGCCCTTGTCATGTGTCGATGGATACCACTATATAAGAACCATGAAATCCTCCAAGGCAATCATCCTACTTGCCCAAGTCATCCAATGAAAATCCGCCCAAGTCCATCATCCAAGTCACCAAACTTTCTTTGTCTACACACATTTTTCAACTGAACCTATGTCCTCTCTTTGAATAGTCTCAAGCTGCGGATGGAAACTTAGTCTAGTCCACTCCAAACCTTTGCAAATCATCTCTGGAAGTGTCCTCATCCTCCTGGGTCAAATGCCTCATACATTGTCATACCTCGACAATGTGAAACTCTCTAGCCCAATGAAGACTCTATATCGTCAACCCAATATACACACGAAGCCATATCATCTATTCAAAATCATCCAAGCTGCACCCATCATAAATCACTGTGAAAATCTACTGGAATTCCATCCATGAGGTTGGAAACCTACCACACAACATACTGTTGTGATTCAGGATCTCCAACAATCCAAAAAAACTCTCAACTTGCCACACCACCAATTTGGAATAGTCCACAACTCCTTGTATGGAAAGTCTACTCCATGTCTCAAACCAGAGACCATCTAACATGTCTCCACCTGCAACCGTCAATGTATCTCCCTCTCATAGATAACTCCTCAACACTTTTACAACTCCCCATCAGAGTTTTCACATGTGACCTGCCTAGAAAAAGAACAAGAACAACACTCTTCTAGTGTTGTATCCCAAAAATTTGTCTCAAATATGATCCCCTTCTCTTAAGATCCCAAGCTTCGATACCATGTCAATTTTTCACATCAAAATCTATGTGACTAATTTTCAAATCTCAAAATTGCTTCCTAGTGAAATAACAGTAAACCCTAACTATTATCACTCCACAATTTTACACTAAAAATAATTGATTGAAAATATATGCAGAGGAAACAACAATATCATAGATGAATCATCAACACACATGAGACACAATTTTTTTGTTCTATAACCTTTTCAAATTCAAAACTTCTGAGGGAAAAAACAACCCTCCCAACCAATACAATTTCACCAAAATTTGAGGACAACCTTGTCCTCTAATAACTAGAAAAATTAGAAGACCAAACTTCAACAAATACCTGGAAATTTACTATTCCCACAAATATGTTGCAGACCACTTGTATGACTTGTTGATGTCACGTGCACTAATATTGACATAATCCTGTAAGGATTTTCTCCTTCTTAGAAACCCTTGTATGATTGTACGCGATTCACCTTAGTACAACCCGCATACATACATGATTGTTCCAAATGCAACCTGTGTATACGCAATTCACCTTACTGCAACCTATGTACATATGTGACTATGTCCACTACAACCCACGTAAATACACGATTCACCTTCCTACAATCCACGTACAAGTATAGAAAATTTGTGCAGAAACCTTTGTACGATTCTCTCTATGTGGCTTCCTCTCTCCTAGGCTAGATTTTCTAGAGTTATAAACCTTCCCTTGTTAAAATCACCATGCTCCTTGGCACAAGTGAAGACTCACTTATGCCAACTCTATCATGTCTCCACACACAATACACAATATGAAATGTCACAATGAACTCTCTCCTTTATATACAAGTCTTAGGAGTCAACATAGAAGACCCTCCATAAGTCAACATCAAATTAGAATTTCTTGTGGGTGTGAAGCCCCAATGCAAACCCAAACATCCCACTAGCAAACCCATGAATCTGCAACTTCATTCCAATGGCATTTTTTTCCAAACAAAGAGTGTAATGTGGTGCCCACGACGATTTCCACATGCCCAACACCTAGGGCACATGAGAATACCTGCCTGAAGCTACAAAAATCAACACATGAACTGTGTCTTCCCAAAGTTGAGGTGAATAAATTTGATGGGTTGAATCTCATGGGTTGGTTCACTCAAATGGAACATTATTTCTCCTTGAATGGAATTACTGATGATTTGACCAAACTTCATATCGGTGTTCTTCATTTGGATCCTGAACGATGGAAATGGTGGAAATAGCATAAAAATTCATGTTGAAGGTATATTTCTTAGACCTAATTTGTTGCATACCTTTATGAACACTTTGACACCAACACACATCATTTAGGTCATTTGACCAAACTTAAACATTATGGTACAATGGAAGAGTATATCATTGCTTTTGCGTAATTGGCTTTCCCGACGGACGACATGCCTGACACCTTCTTTCGTGAATGCTTTATTAGTGGCCATAAGTATGACATATGATCCCATGTCCTAATGGCTTGCCACTATACTTGGCTTGAAGCTACTCATTGCACCAAGGAAGCACAATAGGTAGTATTTTCCCAAATAAGAAAACCATCATGTATTACTCTCTTCCATTCTAAAAATCCCACCCCTCATTCCACTCCTCTTAAGATCCACAAATTAACCAAGGAAGAAATGGTTCAACGCCAACTAAAGGGTATTTTCTATAATTGTGATGAAAAATATTTTTCGGGGCACAAGTGTAAGGAGAAAAATATTTTTATGCCAATTTATGAGGATATTTATGAAGAGGATATCGATTTTTTCCATTTTGAGATCTATTCCAAGTGATGATCATACCCCACCCTTTGATCCACCAGAAGTTGAACCACTTATCTCGCTAAATTCCCTAGTTGGTATCTCTGCTCCCCAATGTTAATATTATGGTAGCTTCGGGAGGTATGGACCTCTATGATGACCTATGACGGGATTAGAATCCTCCGGAAGGAAGCAAAGAATTGAATAAAACCCTAGACAGGTTGTCGGCTGAACAAACATATTTATATTGAATTTATTGATGCCCATAAAGAGAAGTCGACCCAGTTAGACTGGTCAGGTCGGCCCCAGTTAGACTGGCCAGTCCACTATAAATACAGGGTGCCAGTTTCATTATTACACACTCTTAGAATTGCAGATCTAGTTGTACGCACTGCAGTTGGCAGTTTTGTGCGCAGGTCTTTGGGGAAAGTGGTGCGCTTGTTCTGGGTGGGATAATCTATTAAGTTTTGTTTCTATTCTTTTGCTTGGTGCATTTAGCCTCTCTTGGCTATAGATTGCAGCTAGAATTCTCCTCTCGGTCAAGGTCAAGGTGCTCGGAGGGAGGCTTTGGCCTGTGGTTGGGAGACGAGGGTATCGTCATGGTAAAATGAGCACACAATCCTTTATATTCTAACAGGTTATGGGCCCACACACCCTTCAGTCAGCCTAAAACACTGGAAGGAAACATAACCGCTGGTAAAACAAGCACACAATCCTTTATATTCTAACAGGTTATGGGCCCACACACCCTTCATTCAGCCTAAAACGCTGGAAGGAAACATAACCACTAAGTATTGAGCTCATTGAGGAACTTAGCAGGAGCAACTTCCAAAGAACTGCAGCTAGGGTTACTAGCAGTAGCAGTTGCAGAAACCCTAATTCTCAGATCCAACACCTTGTGATGGAGAATATCGCTCAAGGAGAAGAGATCCAGATGCGCCCTAACTCAACGCACCTATTGACTTTCTCAGAAGAGAGAAAAGACGCAGTTGAAGTTTTGGATCAAGGCATGACCAGTTATCAGTCAACCAAAGACATGTGCGAAACAATCAGTCTCTTACATTACTCAGCACTTAACGGGACAATTGAAGACGATATGTGGATAATTGACAGTGGATCTTCCAGGCACATGATGGGAGATCAAGCTAGAATATCAGATCTAAATGAGAGAAAGACATCGTACAAAGTGGAGCTTGGAGACAAAAGAATCTACCCCATTGAAGGATTTGGACAAGCCTCAATCAAATTGGAATCAGGTAATCATGTTCACTTAAGCAATGTTCTATATGTATCTGGTTTAGAAAATAATCTTGTATCAATATCATGTTTAGAAGACAAAGGAAACAGAATATCCTTCATAGATGAAAAGGTGTTATCATGGCATAAAGATTCCAGCATAGAAGATGCTAGGGTTATTGGAAGACGTGAAGGGAATCTATACAGACTACTAGAACGAAATGAAGAAGCCCTAGTACATGATGAAGTCAAC
>ML779542.1:228408-246145 GCA_009831015.1 Picea engelmannii
TGTATAAATAGAGATCATAAGATCTCATTTCATAACATAACTCTCCCATTGTGAGAAGTACTTAGCTGAAATTTTCGCTACCCTTGGTGATTTTGGTGTTTCTCTCTTGTGGAATGTATTTTTATGAATGTCTCTTAGTGAACGAATGAGGAGGAGTGATGTGCACCCCCTAAAGGATCGCTCTCTTGAATTTTGGATGAATGTTGCATGATAACTAGGGTTTTCTCTCTCATTTTCTTGGATTAGGTAAAGAAAAATATCCATATTCTATTATTTTCTTGCTTACTTTGGTTATTTTTGGTGGAAACCCTAGGGAGGAGTGCTCTAGATACACCCTCTATCATTGATTCATCTCTTTGTTAAAGATTTTAAGTATTTCTTTTTTGCAAGGGTTGTTAGGAGGAATACGAGTGTGTATACCCTCCTAGATTTATCCTAAGTTTGGTTGGCATACCCTAAGGAGTAAGAGGTTTTACACCCCTAGGGATGTTGTTGATCTATATTGTGCTTTAAAGACTCTATCACCCAATTTTAAAGGCACTAATCTGAAGTATTCTTGCATTGGAGAAACAAAATATTACATTGGGAAACATGATTTATTGTCGTATTAACTTTTTTCAAATTGGGTTGTGTTCCTTTTTCTTAGAGCACATCTCAGCCACTAGGGTGTCCCCTATACATGGGTAGTTCTTTTTGTTTTTATAAAATTTAATTTTCATCCATTAGGGTTGAATAAACCCTAATCTAATTTCTTGAACAACTCTTTAATCAACTGCTGGAATTTTCCCAAAGTTTGCACACTTATACTTCTTGGTCTAGCACAATATTTGGAAAATTTTGGAGGATTTTTAGTGTCTTATTTTCTTACTATAATAAGTTGATTGTTACAACCATAAATTTGATATATATTGCTGCAGAAAGTGTTTACAACAACCTTATGTTTTTCATCTTATTATCTTGGTCTTTAATCTTGATTTTTGCTAGTGTTTAGCTATTATATCTCTTGTATCTTTCACTTGATTTATAGCACTTATTTTGCATTTTATTGTGTCATTTCATTGATGATATATATTGTTACTAACAGTTTTTATTCGGGACAACAATCTTAACTTGCTTGTCCAATTGGTTATATTGCATCATATGCTTTGTTTTCTTGTGTCTTGGGCATGTACTTCACTATCGGTAGCTCATTCAACACACTTGGCAACCCCTGAACCTTCCCAAGATCTTTGTACCACTTAGAATTGACCTTTAGGTACATCCTCTTCATCTTCCTCCTTTTCTGTCTCATTTCCCCTAGGGTCAATGGGATTCCCCTTAAATCCCACCTTAAATCCATTGTGCTATATGAACTTCACGCTTCACCAACAATAAGGGATTCAATTTTTCACGAAACATATGAAAGGATCAAATGTTCTTTTTTGTAGGAAAGGCATGAAACGGGACATCCTCACTTTTGTGGTTGAATGCGATACTTGCCAAAGCAATAAGGAAGAAATAATAAAAATTCTAGGCATACTCCAACCTCTTCCTATTCCACTTGTTATATGGATGGATATTTATTTGGACTTATGTTGACGTTTGAATCCGTTAGGACCGAAATGGAAACCTCACGAGGATATGAATCCCCTTGCCTTTTTATAGAGGTGGTAATCCTCTTTGGATAAGCATCTTCTTTAATTATTTTATATCAATAAATAATATAGGATTGTGTCAAATGACAGGATCCAAATCTTTACAACTCAATAAAATTCAAATTGCTGAAAAATAAATATACAGAGATAGTTATTGAGAAGTGGACCAAGAGCCTCAAACATCACACATTGTAGGAAAACACAGAAAATGATAATGTCCTCACATCCATCACAGTCTACTAAATTTTCTGATCACATTCAAAATAAACGGAAATGGTCTAATTACACAAGAGAACTTTGAAAGATTATTACTTATTAAGATCAAAATAATATTTTGATAAGTCAATTTCAAATATTTTATACTAAAAACTCAGAGTTACAAAACACAATCAAAATCGACTCTGAAATAGTTCTCTGGAATTTATTAAAAAATAATAATGTTTGTTATAGTCTTTTAAATTTAAAGGTGTTTGTCCATAAATGTACTGGGATTGGGCCCCCCCTTGAGCATAAAATATATACAATAAGTATGAAGAAGAGGGAGGAATGTGGAATAGAGCACAAGCAACAAGATCTAGAAAGAAGATGTTAAGCCCTAATTTCGTCAAAGAATAAATTTCAGAGTACAATGAATCAAGGTATTAAATTTGTACATGAGATACCTCACTATTCCACCTCCAGACTATAAAAAATTTAGAACCTGAAACCAAGATGAAAAGAAATTGGGAGTGAAAATTCCAAGAAGACTTGTTTCATACTAGTTTCAGGACTAGTCAAAAACCCTAACTTGAATAGAACGTATCTCCAAAAATATAACGAAACAAGATCTAAAATTTGGACCCAAGTTATCTCTATATGTCACCTCTACACGATAGAAATTCCAGATCATGAAACCTTCCATAAAAAAAGTTGTAGTGAAAATTCCAAGAAGACCCGTTTTTAAGAAGCCAGTCCCAAGGATTGTCTAGCTCTTATACCAAATGTTAAGAACCAAATATCAAAATAGCTTAAAAACCTCAGAATAAGTACTCAACACCTTTAAAAAGAGATAGATTCAAATAATAATCATCTTCGAGGGGGAAACCTCCTTATACATCATATGAATTTACAATTACAAGATGATTCCAAATGAAAAGGTCTCATTGATATATATATATATATATATATATATATATATATATATATATATATATATATATATATATATATATAGGATACTAGGAGGTACAATTACAACTAATGGACCCAATATAACATAAATAAAATAACAATACTAATGTAATATGCCCCAATTAAGGGGTAATGCTCCACAAATTAGGGATTATATGAACTCCCACAGACCTGGTGTATATTGGGAGATCCGCTAGAATCCTGAGACCAACTAATTAAACCATTTGGTCATCTTATTGATATAGTACACCGAGAACAAGACTTGGGGAGATCACTCTCTAGTACCTAGGTAGTCAGATAGTACGACTAAGGGAATAGTCAAGCCTCCTTAGTTAGTTCCCTGAGATATTGGGTTGAGTATTATTGTTGGACCCCACATGTATATCAGAGAGCTATAGCACCTGACACACCCTTGTCTGTGAGGACCTTTGCCTAAGCCAATTAGGAATTCATACCTTGTAATGATACTTGGCCAAAATGCCAGCAAAAAAGGGAACTTATACACCAAATAATCCCTCAAACAATCCTACTTGGACACTTGATGAAGGTGAAGAAATGCGTAAGGACATAGATGATTTACAAAAGAAGGTGGTAAAAAAATATGAACTAAAAGGGATGAAAGGAAGAAAAGCAAAAGATTCCACCTAGGAAGATGACTCTTTTATACATAAGCATCCAGAACTACTCAAGTGTTGAGGACAACACTTGTCTGAAGGGGAGGGGTATGTTAATCCCTAATTCATGGTACATTACCTCTTAATTGGGGCATATTACATTAATATTGCTATTTTATTTATGTCGGATTGGGTCCAATAGTTGTAATTGTACCTCCTAGTCTCCTATATATACCAAGGAGACCTTTTCATTTGGAATCATCTTGTAATTGTGAATTCATATGATGTATAAGGAGGTTTCCCCCTCGAAGAGAACTATTATTTGAATTTCTCTCTTTGTAAAGGCATTGAGTACTTATTCTAAGGTTTTTATGCTATTTTGATATTTGATTCTTAATAGAAGACAAAAAGGAAGTTATCAAAATTTGGTTATATTTTTCTAATGAAAGAATAAATACAACTAGATGAATTTTGAGAAGGATTAAAGCATGTAATCAATATAGACTTACTGTGATGGAGTCTCTCTCTTTTCATTTTCTTGTTGATGTTCATTTTGTATTGTTGCGGTTATGTGACCAGTTGTAACTTCTTATGTTGGAATCTTAGAAATCTTGATTAGATATTTGTTTAACCATTCTTGAATATACTCTCTTAAAGGAGAAATGATCACTTCCTGATTGAATTTGATATTTAATAATTCACTTTTAGTTTCTCTATGGTCAATAGAGAAATTTTGTAATGTATTCTCGATGTCTTCATTTCTATTTGTATACTCCACAAGCCAACTATCAATATCATCATAAGTGTATTCCACCATACTATCAAATTTTTATGCAGATAATTTTTTCAAGGTTTCAACTTGCCTCTCAATTTTTTGTTTAGTCATGAGCATTAAATTTGATATCAAGTTTGGGTCTACCACTTCGATAATAGTACCTGCAATATCTAACCCAATAAATTTTGAATATGCCTCAGTATTTTTGCATGATAATTCATTAATTTGCCTTAATAATCCTCTTAATGTATTAATTATTTCAATCCAACATGCTTTTCACTGTTTCATGCAACTTTGAGAATGCAAATATTCTTGTTTTATCCTTTGTTTTGTCATTGCCAAGACTTTTACAACAAACATGGAAACCCCGTGTGTAAGAAATCCTTCATCATTTTTAAAATCTGCATTCAAATATTCTTTAGTATTTTGTATTCTAAGCCCAAGAGAAGAAAATATTTTTGCTAAGTCCCATATATCTAAAATAAGTGACATTTTTTTCTTTATATTTTCTTCCATGAAATGTCGAGTAGCAGTGAATAAGATTGAGATTCCTTTCAATATTATACTTGACTCAAGGGTTCTTTGAATAATTCTGTCAGGTTGAATCACAACAATAGGGGTGGCCAATATAAGTGGAAGCATAAAATTTTCTTCCAATTCTTTGATTATTTCCTTAAGCCTGAGATTTTTTTCCTCCATATCGACTATTAAGAAATCTAGTGCATCCCATGTAACCTTATGAATTGAATATAATTTTGATGGAAGCATATCTTTGAGATCAATAGTGGAACGAGCTTTTCCCTTTTTCTTCTTTGAAGTTATTTCAAAGATTAATTTCCTTGAAGACTTTCAAATAATGCATTATGTATGGAAAAGGTTTATTCATCAGAAAAGACTTCATCCTGGACAACAAGTGTGACAACAAACTGTATATTCTCTTGTGCATGTTCCTCTTCATCCGAGAACTCGATATTTTCAATATCAACATCTAAATCCATATCATCAAGCGAAATATAATTTTCTGGTATGTTTTTTTCTTCCCCTCCCTATTGAGAATTGATTTTTTTCCTTTTCACTTTCAATTTATGAGAGTTTTTTAAATTTCCTTGAGGAGTGTTTTTCTCTCCATAATCGCCTGAAGTATTATTTGAGGGTTTTCTTTGTCGAGTCGTGCATACTGAGAATTTAATTTAGGCACAACATTTCTATGAGAAACAATGGGACACTAGGCACTTTTTCCTCCGGGTTTGTCTTTTTTCTTATAATTCTCTGTAGTACTCAGTATGGTCTCTATATCACCATAAATTTTCTTAGTATCTTGAACAAGAGGGTCATGATTGTCGCCTTCTTCTTCTCCAAATATAAGGGTATTAACTAATGCATGACTCAGTTCAATTGATATCATATGGTTATAAAAAAAAGGTGGTTAGGATCAAATCCCCTAATTTATTCTACAAATTTTAGATTATACTAGTCAAAATATGAAGCATATTCATCAATCTTAGCAATTCCTCTCAACAAAATTTCACTGACTTTCCAAGGCAAAGGAATAAACTTGTTTTTCCTTTTTTTTCATTAAAAAACATGGAACCAGAATTTATATTGCCTTGTTACCTCTATAATAAACAATTTATCCAACACATAATAAGGAATAAGGATAGGTTTTTCATGAGAACATAAAATCATGATGATGTTATAATCATCCATTTTCTCCAAAACTCCCTTTGTATTTAGAAAAGTAGATGATTCCAATGAAATTCTAGAAGTATCATCTCCTAAGAGCAATTTATTGAATTCAGACACAAAATCATTATATACTTCATAAAAGTATTGAATAGTATTTTGTCTCCAGAGATACTGATACCAAATAATCATAGGGTCGACCTTTGAATTTACCCTCTTTCCAATACTCAGGCCTTTAAAAATATGGCATTATGTAATGGAAAATATCAGATAAGAAGCCATGTAAAACTTTTTTTCATTCTTAAAATTCATTAACTGTGTAGAAATTTCATTAGATATAATCTTTGCCCAGTCAAAGACAACATATTCATGGAAATTAAAATGTAGAATATATAGATCTATCTGAGGGATAGTAGCCATAGAATCTTGACTAGTGATTCTTGTAAAAATCCAAGCAATTTCTCGATAAGGGTCTTTCAAAGAACTAACCTGAAAGTTGGATAAGTCTTGTGGTATTGTTGTAGGGTCTTGCAAATATTCTTGCAGGATTTCTATTCCATTATTTCTTCCCTTCATAAAATTTCTAGCTTAATCTCCTTTGTATGTTATATTCAGCTCTGGTAATTTCAACATTTTCTTGAAGACTGAAGGCACTAATGAAATAGGGGAGTCATTCTGTAGTGTAATTTTACTTATGTTATGAACAATTTTTTCTATGCACCAAGTGATAATATATTTGTAGTTGAAAACTTCATGCACACAACCATCCAAGGTTGTCCCTGATGTCCAAAATTTATTGTTGTCTTTGTCTTGGAATGTTGAATAATACCAATATGATCTCGATCAATGGTAATTGTGATCTTCTCTAGAAAATAGATTCAAAGTATCCCTGTAGAATTTATGTTTTCTCTCGACCATATTTACCAGGTTGATGAACTTATTTGTAATGCAGCCTAGAACATTGATAAAATCATGTTCAATAATACTTGAATCATGTTTTCAATGGAAGAGTTAATATGGAATAAATCTAATTCCATTGATTAAAATGTCATTAATAAAGGCCTTTTCGAAATTCAATTTGATCAGTTAAGTATGTAGTATCAACATTAAATTTAACTCGAGAAGTGTGAAAGAAATGGGACATGTCATGGTAGGGATTCAGGGTGTAAGAAATATTCAAATGAAACCGCAAGTCTGCCAAACCGCCATGAAAGGAAAAATAGTTAAGTGTTGGTACCTCTTGAATGGACTTACAAAAATGGAAAGATACAGAATTATGAGTCCACGATGAAAGAAAAAGGAACTAAGTGTTGGCAGCGAGTTTATGGAAGAAAAAAAGATATACCATGAGTCTATGATTTTTCCAACCCGTGAATCCATGAATATAATAAAGTGACTAAGTATGGTAGAATATGTAAGCTACGAAAAAGAGAAGAGCACATGGTATGACACAAAAATCTTGTAGGACCACAACAATATTAGAATAAGAAATTTTATGTATAGAAGAGTGAAAGAAAATAAAGGTATAGGGGTCAAAAACTAGCTCAATGTGTGGGATGATAACCCCCCGTGGGATGTCAAGAATCCATAATCCGAAGACCAGATTCCTTATTTTTTGGGAAATGGAGTAAAAAAAGTGAGGATATACAAAACAAAGAAAAAATTATGTACAAGCAAAAATAATGAAAAAAAAGAAAAAAAACTTTTCATATGTCGTCCATTGACTGGAAACTTTAACATTGTTCCCTGAGCTTGAGCATGCACCATCAAATGAAATTATCCAAAATCTAATAAAAGAATCAACTTCTTATTTCAAATTTTCTGATTGCTCCAAATCAAGCATAGCATAATTTCCAATACCAACGTCCACATAATCTTGCATTAATTAATTCTCCTTCTTCTTAAATGAAAATGGATTTCTAGGCTCATGAGAAACCTTGAGCATTGTCCCATCTTTGTTTGGTAGCATCATGCAACTACCATCATTCATGATATAACCCCTAATCATTGAATACCAATCTCGCTTGAGGACTACTCCATATGATGGAGGATAAACCACTATAATAGTGAAAACTGTGATAATATGAGGAGCAACAATTATCCAAGCATATAATTCCTTTATTTCTCCATAAGTAAGCACTTTTTTGGAATCAACTGCATAAATACTTTCACCTATTTCATAGTATTTGGTGCAACTCATACCAAGTTCTTCCATTACTTCCAGAGGCATGATATTATTCATCGTTCTATAGTTTACCAAACAATTGTGAAGAACAACATCATTATTTTTAATTGAAAGATAAAATGGTGGAGCTTTTCCTCTCATCTTGATAGTCGATGTAGTTTGAATTTGCCTTGGACTTGCAACAATAGCATCCATTCTACTTCTTGGTTCATCTAAAATTTTGAGAATGTTCTCACTCTACTGTGGAATTTTTACCACCTCCATGAAGGGAAAAGTGATTCTCAACTTACTAATATCATCAACTACATTATACAACATCTGAGGAGGACTTAAAATCCTTTGTTTCTACATCACTTGATTTATTCTTCTCTTTTTATTTTTCATTTTCATTTTCATTTTCAATATTTTCTCTTAGTTTGAATTTATTTGTTTGTTCCCGTGTTTGGAAAACATTGTCTTGTAAGATACTATTTTCTTCATCTTCTTCAAATATATACATGTATGACTCACATTCATCCATAAGCACAGATTCAAGAATTTCTTCTTGAATATAGTCAACTCCTTGATTAATAATTGTTCATCATAAGATTCACCAAGTATTACTATATTTTGATTTAGTTCCCTTGGGATTCTCTGTCTTTGTTGATCACCAATATTCTCCATTCTTGTTCTCTATTCTTGGGGAATATTTATTCTTTGTTTTGGAACAAGCATCCTTGGATTAGGCATGAAATTTTCATTTCTTCTCAGTCTAGTTATTTCATTTTGGATCTTCCTTATGATTATGTTTATTTATGCAATCTCCACCCTCTGTCTAGTTTATTGTGTTGCAGTGGGATCAATTTTTACATTTGGGATGGTCCCTTTGAAGAAACCTCATCCAACTCCTTGATTTTTAATGTGATGTGTTTTTTGGACTTTATTCTTCTTTGAACTTGAGGCTTCTTGATTTGAAATGTCCAAATTTTCCATTTGTCTTTGGACTCTTCCAAGAATAACATTAGTTTTTGCTCCTATTTCCAACATAATCTCTTCCATTTATGTAACTTTTTCCATTGCTCCATTTAAGGTTTCAATTTCAGAAGCTATGGTAGAAAACTTTACATTGGAATGAATTGCATTCTTATAACAACCGAGTATGGACCATTTGGTTTTTTTCCTCTCGAGTTTTATTCAATGTTTTATTTAACCTCAAACTAAAATCATGAATTATCTCATTCTTTCTTAGACATATTTGAGTAAATTCTATAAGAAGAGTATGGTAAGCACCGATGGATCAAACATATTTAAAAACATTGTTTTCAAATGATGAAATTGAACTTGTAGGCTAAGATGTATACCATTCATAAGATTGGGCAGTCAATGTCTGAAGAAATAATCTCACCATTACATCATCATGTTCAGTAAGATGAAAATCATAAATATCCAAGAATATATCCATGTGTCTTTTAGGATCAATTGCTCCATCACTTGAAAATCTCTTCAATGTCCCCTTTGGAAGAATAGGAAGTTCATGTTTTTCTCCGTGGAGGTTAAGAGTAGTCTCTTACCCTTCTTCTTTGATTTCTTGGTATTTCATGTCTTTCTTCTGTTCTCTCTTCACGTCTTGTTGGAAGATTGGTTGTTGTCATTGATGTCAACCCTAGTCATGGGTTTTGGACCACAAGATTGATAAAGGTATTTGGACATGAAGGATGATGCACATGCATATACAACACCCATGAATGGATAGTATACATCATGTTGTTTCTGGTGGTATGTGGCACATCACGCGGATCCTCATGGTTGAGGAGAAATGAATTTTTAAAGATGAAAAAGTGAATTGAAGAAGGAAGTACATGTAGGCCCTGAAGATAATTAACGAAAATAATTACAAAATAAGAAAGTGTTAGGTCAGCTCTAATGTTAAAATGAAGTGACATAAATGGTATAAATAAACATCATTAGACATTCATTTTGATACAAGTCGAATTTCAGAGGAAATAAGAAGTAAAGAAGGCCGGATTTCAAGGGAGGATGAAGTCTTTTGGTGATGTGTTCTAAGGTATGTTATTTTCAGGTCATCTTACTGTTGAAATAATGTAACTGCGAAGAGCATTCTTATTATTATTGGATCAAATACCCATTGCGGATTAATCATGTCATCATTATTATTATTGTTATTGGATTAATCCCCATTGTGGATTAATCATGTCGGTAATTGTATAAGGACCAAATCCCCTTTTGCTGATTGGTCATCGGACAATTACAAAGGGCAGAATAAGAAGTCGGCCCCAACATTTATTATGGAAGACCCAGAATTAATTAAAGGTGGGTTTACCCACCCAGAGTGAGAGGTCATCCCTGCCAATTGTGACCTTTCACATGTGCCAGTCTTGTATAAATAAGAGGCTAGCGCCTCACTTCAAACACACAACTCACCTTCTCATTATCTTATGAGGCAAGCTGCAATTACCAACCAGAGAGAGGAGAAGAAGAGTGGCGCATCTCTTGGGGAGGACTTTCTGTATTGGTTTGAGTTATCTCTTGTACATTGTATAAGCTATTTATGATAAGGAAGTTTTTGCTAGGTTTTATTCCCCTAGAGGGTTTCCCAGGATAAATGTTGTGTCTCTTTTGAATGTGTATTTCTCAGTGATCTTGTTCTTATGATGGTCTTATCTATTGAAATGCAAAGAACTATAACAATGGCATAAACATTGACACTTACCATTTTTGCTATAAATTTTTTTTTAGAATGATTTAGATGGTGAAATCGCTATGGTATTGAGAATAAATATCAAGATACCTCTGGTAAAATGTTCAGATCTTGATTCACTATAATTATAGAGATACACTCTGTGGAAGATAGGGTTTGTGACCAGTCATGAAGTTAGTCAATAAAAAAGTATTCTGGGTAAAATAGTCATAACTTCTTCATCGAGAATCCAAATGATGTGGGAAAAATTTCATTGGAAAGAGTACGGACTATAGTTTCTTGTGTGCAAGTTTCAGAATTGGACGTTAAATATTGAGCGTGGAGCATTTTGTACAAGTTCGGTCTCCTAAATAGACCATAATTGAATAAAGTCTACCATTCTTTCTATAACTTCTTTTTGGGGAGGATTCAAGGAGTGAAACTTGGAGGAGTTTCAGAGAATACATTGAGTAATATTATATACAGGATTAGAGTACTCTAAGAATTGAAGAATTGCATAAATTGAAGAAGTCTTAGGAAGCATTATCAAGTTCTATGTGATGATTAGTTGATGGTGATGATTTAATGTAAAGTTTTATTATCTCTCATATATTCTTGGGTGAAGGAAGGGGAAAGGATGGAGAGTTAAACTCTCTATTGATATTGGAGGATTGTATCTTCCGCTTGGAGGTTTATTCCTCCCTTTACATTTGGAAGCTGTAACTACTTTTGGAATTCATTACTTCCCTTGAACAATAACTATTGATGATTTCTCATATATTGTGCATGGTGTATTGTGGTGTATTGGTGTAACTCTTATACTATTGTTCATTGCTCATTGGATATAGTTGAATGGTTTAAGTATAAGTTGAAAAATGTTGTAAATTGTACTTTATACTGATTCACCCCCCTCTCAGTATCAACAATTGATATCAGAGTGGGTTACCTTCAGTACAGTTTAACTACTGAAAGGAAGATCCTAAGAAGAAATGGAAGACAAAATTCCAAATGGGATTCCACCATTTGATGGAAGCAATTTTGAATACTGGAGTAATAGAATGAAAAATTACTTGAAAGCTCTTGGGGCAGATGTTTGGTTCTCAGTTGCTTCAGGACACAATGCTTTGAAGAAACCAAAGACGACAACTCAGAAGGAAGCAAAAAGGAACAACAAATTGACAATAGATACCATCCTGGATGGATTGACAGATTCAATGAAATCCAAGGTGGGATCATGTGCATCATAAAAAGAGATTTGGGACAAGCTACAAGACCTTTATGTAAGGGAAGATGTAGAAGAAGAAGAAGAAGAAGAAGAAGAAGTTGAAGCAAATTACAACATCTTAGATTTCAAAGAAGAAAATAGAGGTCATTTATTTTGATTTAATTGTGAAGGAGTAGGTCATGTTGAATTTGAATGTCCTCATCCAAGGATTGAAAGAAATGACACTGAAGAAGAAAATTCCAATGAATAAGAAGAAAATCATGAAGAAAAAGTTATTCAACAAGAAGATGAGAATATTAAAAAATTGAAGCATGTTGAGATTGAAAATAGCAAGCTCAAAGACATGCAAATAAAACTAAGAAGTGAATCGGTTAGTTGTGAAAAGACAGCTGTAATCTTGAAGAAACAATTATAAGACTTTGAGAAACTAAGAGAAGAAACCATTTCCTTGAAAACTCTACTCGAAGAAGAAATAAGAATAGGAGAAGTAAGGAATGTTCAAATGAAGAAGAAAGAAGAAAATTGTGAGAAACTTGAACAAGAAGTTGTCTCATTGAGGAAGATCTTAAGAAACTCTCAAGTGCCAAAAGAATTAACACATCTTGGATGCATGGGTGAAACTTCATACAAAGAAGATGCAAATACCAACAACAAGGTTGAAGAAAGAGTTACACAGACAATTGATGAGAAGTGGACTAGGATACTAGAAAGAAGGAATGATTACAAAAGAGATGAATATCCAAGAAGACCTCCTACCTTCAGGAATCAAAGAAGCTTCAATCAGTATGAAGGAAACTACAGAAGAATAGATCATGAACCTAGATGGACTACATCACAAAGAAGCCCACTTACTCCAAGGTATCAAAAATTGTTTCTTGGTCATTGTTATACTTGCAAAATTTTTGGACAAAAGGAAATTAATTGAAGAATCAATGAAAGGAACACATACACAAGAAACATGATGGTGTAAATAGAAGATATGGAAATAATCATGGATTTGTCAACAAAAGTTATAATTCATTTTCCCCATTGATGGACAAAAATATTGCATGCTACAAATGGAATTATCTTGGTTACAAAGCACGAGATTGCAGATATATGAATGAAGATGCCTCTATTCCAACCGTAGTATGGAGAAAGAAAGAGATTCCAAACAATGAAGATTGTCGAATAGCAATGACCGCTGAAGAATGTAAAGAAGAATATGAATGGTACATAGATAGTGGATGTTCTTCACACATGACCAAGGATCAAGACAAATTCATCAACTTGAAGAGAAAGGGTTGCAATCTTGCATTTGAAGATGACTCATCTGCCAAAATACTTGGAGAAGATGTAGTAGAGCTTGGAAGAAAAAATGTAAAAGTAAATAATGTTCTATTGGTTGAAGACTTGAATCATAATCTACTTAGTGTTAGTAAAATGTTTGATCGAGGATACACTCTTACGTTTGATTCCTGAAAATGAAAAATCAGAGAAAATAACTCAGGAAGATTGGTTGCAACTGCCAAAAGAAGACCGAAAAACAAATACATCCTAGACATGAAGAAGAGAGAGAAGACAAAATCCACACAAAAGGATTATAAGGAAGAAAAAGTCCCAATGACCAAAAATAAGGATGAATTATTATTGAGTGCCACATGTTCAGGGGGAGCAACCCCAAAGAAGAGAGTTACATTTTTCCATTAAACTCAGGGGGAGTAGCCCTAACCTTTTCGATTGATGTCAAAGGGGGAGAGAAATTGGGATCATTATGATAGGGGGAGCATGAGTGTTGCCATCAATGAAAAAGGGGGAGATTTTTGGAAGATTGGTTGTTGTCATTGATGTCAACCCTAGTCATGGGTTTTGGACTGCAAGATTGATAAAGGTATTTGGACATGAAGGACGATGCACATGCATATACAACACCCATGAATGGATATTATACATCATTTTGTTTCTGGTGGTATGTGGCATGTCACATGGATCCTCATGGTTGAGGAGAAATGAATTTTTGAAGATGACAAAGTGAATTGAAGAAGGAAGTACATGTAGGCGCTGAAGATAATTAAATAAAATAATTACAAAATAAGAAAGTGTCAGGTTGGCCCTAATGTTAAAATGAAGTGACATAAAAGGTATAAATAAACATCATTAGACATTCGTTTTGATACAAGTTGAATTTCAGAGGCAATAAGAAGTAAAGAAGGTCATATTTCAAAGGAGGATGACGTCTTTTGGTGATGTATTCTAAGGTATGTTATTTTCAGGTCATCTTACCATTTTTGCTATAAATTTTTTCTAGAACGATTCAGATGGTGAAATCTCTATGGTATTGCGAATACATATCAAGGTACCTCTGGTAAAAATTTCAGCTCTTGATTCGCTATAATTATGGAGATACACTCTGTGGAAGATAGGGTTTGTGACCAGTCCTGAAGCTAGTCAATCAACAGGTGTTCCGGGTAAAAAAGTCATAACTTTTTCATCGAGAATCCAAATGACATGGGACAAATTTCATTGGAAACAGTACAGACTGTAGTTTCTTGTGTTCATGTTTCGGAATCAGATGTTAAATATTGAGTGCAGGGCATTCTGTACAAATTCGATCTCTTGAATAGACCAGAATTGAATAAAGTCTACCATTCTTTCTATAAATTCTTTTTGGGGAGGATTCAAGGAGTGAAACTTGGAGGAGTTTCATAGAATACATTGAGTAATATTATATATAGGATCAAAGTACTCCAATAATTGAAGAATTGCAGAAATTGAAGGAGTCTCAGGAAGCATTATCAGGTTCTATGTGATGATTGGTTGATGGTGATGATTTAATGTAAAATTTTATTATCTCTCATATATTCTTGGGTGGAAGGAAGGGGCAATGATGGAGAGTTAAACTCTCTCTTGATATTAGAAGATTGTATCTTCCTCTTAGAGGTTTATCCCTCCCTTTACATTTTGAAGCTGTAGCTACCTTTGAAAGTCATCACTTCCCTTAAACAATAACTATTGATTATTTCTCATATATTGTGCATGGTGTATTGTGGTGTATTGGTGTAACTCTTATACTATTGTTCATTTCTCATCGGATATAGTTTAATGGTTTAAGTATAAGTTGAAAAAGGTTTTAAATTGTACTTGATACTGATTTACCCCCCTCTCAGTATCAACACGCCTTTCTTCATGTATTTTTTCTCTATCACCCATAATTATACATTTCTTATTTTCTTCAAAAGAATGTTATTTAATTTATGTGATGCACAACTGCTTACTTCTACTTCTGGTTACTAGTCCTTTATAATCACCCAGTTTCAATTTATATTTTGTGCTTGATCTTTTTGAATTTGTCTTTGGTCTCTTATTTTTCTTCTAAGAATTTCTCTTTATTCCTCTTGAACAAGAGTCTGTTAAGATATTTTCAATTCTTCTGGAGTTTGGGTTGTTGTCAATACAAGATTATATAATTGATGTAAAATACTTCTTTGGTTTCCCAATCCAATTTCTAACTAGGATTTATTAGGTTGAGGCAGAGTCATAGAAAATCTTGGTTTAGGGACAACTTTATGTTTCTCCCTAGTATGGTCACCAAAAATATTGACGTTTGAATCCCGTTGAAAAGTCAACAAGAAATGTGTGTCTAATTTATTTTTCCCTTAAATAATTTGGACAATAAATATTAATCTATTATCTCATAATTACTTGAAAATAGTTAACTGAAATGAAAAATCAGTTAGCTATAGGAAATTCGAGTTCAAATGTTGGCTGGTGGGACATCCAAGTCGAATTAGTTGTAACTGAGTTATTCGAAGTTGTAACAGAGTTGGATGTGTAGTTATGTGAGTTATGAAGTAGTTTAACTCAGTTAAGTGAGTTAAGCTCAATTGAACTAGTTGGAACTAAACTTACACTAGTGAGAGATCATTGGATTAATTATTAATTAATTTACAATCAATGGTCTCACATGCAATTGAAGATTTACCACTGTTAACTACATGCATGTTAGATCCAGTGGAGACCCAGTTGAGATAACAGGTGAAAGGGACAGTTTGACTATCAATTGTGACATTAGTGAGTGCACTCATGCAACCACACACACAATGGATGTTCTCATGAGAAATGTGAAACCTAGGAAGGAGGAATTAAAATTCATTGCGGGATTTTACTTTAGTAGGGATTGCGCAGAGGAGGCAGGTTGTTTGGAGGCAGTAAATTGACACATGCATTTACTAATTTTTGTATGACAGTGTAAGACGATTGTATATTGTACTGAGAGCTCTTGGATTAAAGTTTTGTATGAGATTGTTTCATGATCCATGATATAAACATAATATATGATAGTGGGGTTTTTAGCTTTATGATTTCTCGGTAAAAACATCTGTGTTATGTGTGATTGATCTTTATTATTAATATTGCAATTGGCGATTGTGTTTTAAATTCCACAAGAATATTAGTAGAAGCGATTCTGTATTTAAAAGTGGCATATAATTGTTAGATTAGGAGAATCCAGGAAATACACAATTTATATTGAAATTTTTACATGGTATCATAGCGCAGAAGATTACAGAAGTTGAGTTTGTGATTGGATAGAATTTGAATTTGCAGAAAGACTTTCTTTGTGGTACAACTGATTCAAGATAGAAATAGATTTAAATGGATTGAGGTTAGAGTATGCACTCGAGGGCAGCTCGAACTATATTGCTTGGAAGGACATCATGGAGGCAATACTTGATGTTAGAAAAAACAGGACTGCGGAGCAATAAAATAAAACAAATGCAGAAACAAAACAAAAAAGACACACAATACAAGAGAGACACAGATTTATGTGGTTCACCCAGTGTGGGCTACATCCACCAGAGAAATTTCCAGGTCCTTCCTTTATTATTATCCAGAAAATGAAGGGATACAACCTACAACAAAACCCGTTGTAACTTCCTCTTCTTTCTCTCACAGTCTCCTCTCTCCGAATACAATATTCACCATCATCCATAGCCGCAATACATTTCCCTCATAAAATAGGGTTGCCTTCTAGGGCAAAAAACCCTAACATAATCTCTACCGTTAGATCTGCGACCTTATAATGAACGGTCTAGATTTACAATGAAATTGCAATATACTTTTACAAGGCAATTTTTTCTTCGGGGGCTTCGCCTCCGAACCCCCGCTGAGGGCCCACTTGCCCCCAGACCCCCCAGCCGGGGGGATAGGCCCCCTGGACCCCGCAGAGGGGGTACCCTCCCTCTGCACTCCCCCACATGGAAGAGTGTACATACTTCTGGGGTGTAAATACTTCATGGGGTATAAACACAGTTGAAATCAAGGACCTCTGCATCAGGAAGATAATCAGGCTCCACAACCAACAATCTCCCACTTGGAGACTGATCTCAACAACTCCACCGCTGCTGTATATGCTGGACTCTAAACCTTCTTGGACCTGGCAAATTTCTCATCTTCATATTCATTCTTGAAGACCAACTGAAACTAAGCAAGAACTCAGTTTCTCCCTGGTTATTCCCTTTGTTAACATGTCTACAGGATTCTGGCTAGTGTGTATCTTTTCCAGCTTCAATTGTCCATCTTCCAAGGCGGATCGTATGACGTGGTACCTCAACTGTATATGCTTAGTCTTTGAATGGAAGGTTGAGTTCTTTTCAAGGTGAATGGCACTTTGACTGTCACAGTACAACTTGTTGTTCTCCTGCTTCTTTCCCAATTCCTCCATAAACCTTTGTAACCAAATCATCTCTTTACTAGCCTCTGTAGCAGCAACATACTCTGCCTCTGTTGTTGAAAGT
>ML779542.1:249387-271777 GCA_009831015.1 Picea engelmannii
CAATGGTAGGAATAGATCCTTCTGATATAAATAGTCTTCCATCTGCATCTTCCATAACTGGTAGTTTTGGCCGTTAAATTTCTCGACCCTAAACTTTCCATCTTCTGACATTGCTCCCACTCGAACCAGGAACCCTCTTTTCCGGTGAGTTACCTTACGCTCTGATACCAGTTGTTAGAAAAAACAGGACCACAGAGCAATAAAATAAAACAAATGCAGAAACAAAACATAGAAGACACACAATACAAGAGAGACACAGATTTACGTGGTTCACCCAGTGTGGGTTACGTCCACCAGAGAAATTTCCATGTCCTTCCTTTATTATTATCCAACAAAATAAAGGGATACAACCTACAACAAAACCCATTGTAACTTCCTCTTCTTTCTCTCACAGTCTCCTCTCTCAGAATACAATATTCACCATCATCCATAGCCGCAATACATTTCCCTCATAAAAGAGGGTTGCCTTCTAGGGCAAAAAACCCTAACATAATCTCTACTGTTAGATTTGCGACCTTATAATGAACGGTCTAGATTTACAATGAAATTACAATATACTTTTACAAGTCAATTTTTGCTTCGGGGGCTTCGCCCCCGAACCCCCGCTGGGGGCCCGCTTGCCCCCAGACCCCCCAGCCAGGCGGATAGGCCCCCCGGACCCCACAAAGGGGTTACCCCCCCTCTGCACTCCCCTGCATGGAAGAGTGTACATACTTCTGGGGTGTAAATACTTCATGGGGTATAAACATGGCTGAAAGCAAGGACCTCTGCATCAGGAAGATAATCAGGCTCCACAACCAACACTTGAAGACAATGGCTTGAAAGAATTCATTGACAAAGATGTTCCTAATCCAGATGTTGTAGACGCTGCAAATCTTGATGCATGGAAAAATAAAGTTGCAAAGGCGAGGAGGATCTTGTTGGAGGGAGTACAAGACCACATTGTATCAAATATCCATGAAAAATCTACACCATATGTAATGTGGAAGGCTTTGACGGATATATTCCAAAACAACAACGACCATAGGAAATTGTCGCTCAAAGATAAAATCAGGAAGATCAAGATGGAGAAGGGAAACTCCATTCCAAACTATCTCATGAAGCTTCTCCAACGTCGGGATGAGCTAGGGAGTGTGGGAATAACACTCACTAATGATGATTTGGTGAGCTTGGCGCTCCTAGGACTTCCCAAGAGTTGGCACAATTATCAATACTCTGTTAATGGAAGGGAAATATTGTCAGTTTGGGAACGACTATGGTCGGATCTAGTGCAGGAGGAGTTTAGGTGGAACACCAGAGTTGGCTCTTCATCAAAGCATGATGATGAAGAGGATTGTGCTTTGACTGCCAAGGCAATGAGAGGGAAGGGCAATAAATTCCATTCAAAATCCGAGTCTAAAGGAAACAAGCTGGATTTGTCCAAAGTGAAGTGTTTTCACTGTCACGAACATGGACATCTCGCTACTAACTGTCCACAAAAAAAGAAGAACAAGAAGGTTGTTGGAGTTGCAGCTGGTGACGCCCTTGCCTCACAATTTGAACTTGACTTCTCTTTGATCGAATGCATGGCTTCAAGTGCATTGGGATCGGTGTGGTATTTGGATAGTGGTGATTCCTTCTACATGATGGGACATAAGGACCTTTTCAGTGACTTGGAGGAGAAATATACCAAAATGCATATAGATATGGGTGACGATGGATGATATAGTGCGACTGACATTGGTACCATTACCTTTCAGAGGGATTCAAGTAAACCATTTCAATTGAAACATGTTATGCATGTTCCAGGTCTAAAGAAAAACCTGGTCTCAGTTGCAATGTTGGGGGACAAAGGCTATGATGTTGTCTTCAGCGATGGAAAATCTTTCCTACGACATAAAACAAAGGGTCAAGTCAAGAAGATAGGGATTCGAGTTAAGAATCTCTACAAGTTGGAGGTAGATGGCTGCATTGCCATGATTGGCAAGGAAGAAAAGTGGTGAGCCCAGATGAGGGAGAATTATGGCACAAACGATTGGGCCATATTCATCATGGAGCATTGAAAATCATGCACCAAATATCTATTGGACTTCCAATGGGAACACTTTCTTAGTTAGATCAGTGTAAGGGTTGCACCATGGGGAAGTATGTAAAGTCCACCTTTCATAAAAAGGAGAACTGTGCTTCGGTGATCCTGGAGAGATTTCACACATACATGTGTGGACGATTGTTACCCATGATTTTGGTCATTTTGATGATGGTGTACTCAGGCTCCTAATAAGAACTTTCTCCTGAGAAAAGTGACATTCATCTCTTTCCAGAAAACATACTTTTGAAGAGAGTTCATAGGTTTCTCATATCCTAGGGTGCGAGAATGACCCATTCTCGCAGGCTACCTTCAGCTAGGGTGCGAACTTCTCACACTGTGCTACATAGCTAGGGTGCGAACTTGCTCTCAAGCTTGGAAAAAGATGAAGTCTCGATGGTTCTAGAAGGGAATCTTCTAGAAGAATGGGTTGGCATTTGAATGGTTATCCTTTTACTGGTTTCCCTGATATTGTGGGATCATTCTTATCCAAGTAACCATCTCATCCTCTCCTATATATTGATGGAATTATCATCCTTTAAAGGTTGAGGCGATCCTTAATATCCCTCCTCCTCATACACTTCGCCAGTTACAAAGTTTGCAGGGGAAAGAAAACTTTCTTCGTTGTTTTATCCCAAATTATGTCGAGATAACTCATGGATTTACGCAGCTCCTTAACAAGGGGTCTGAGTTCGTATGGGATACCATCACAAACAATGCTTTCGAAGCTTTGAAATTATCCCTAACATGTGCTCCACTTCTCTTTCCCCCCGATTACAGTCGTGATTATTTCCTCTACCTTGCCACCTCGGATTACACCATTGGTATGGTTCTCATCCAAGAGGATGATGCTAACGATGAAAATGTTATCTACTACTTGAGTTGAAGTCTAACACCTGCTGAAATCAAGTATTTACATGTCAAAAAACTAGCCTTGGCAGCCGTCCAATGCTTCTGGCACTACATCCTCTCGCATAAGACTATAGTGATTTCTAACTACAACCCTATGCAACACATTCTCACACATTAATTGCTAGGGGGAAAATACTTCAAATGGATTGTGATACTCCAGGAGTTTGACTTGGAATTCGAACACACCAAGTCCAAGAAGTCCTTAGTGTTTGATGAGTTGATATGCGACTTTCCCTATTCTGAAACGGAAAATGTAGCAGCTGATTCATTACCCGATGAATCCCTTTTCCTCATTAGCACTGATGATATTTGGTATGGTGATATCATCATATATCTCCAAACCCAGAATTTTCTGCCAACGTTTTCTAGTACTGATCGACGTTGAATACGCTACCAAGCTCGTCAATATATTATCCTCAGAGATACTCTTTATCGTTGGGGGATTGACTCCATTTTTCGATGCTGCCTAACGTTTGAAGAAGCTGAGAAAGATCTGAATGACTACCATTCTGGCGCCTGTGGTGGTCATATGTCTGGGTATTCTACTGCCCAAAAGATCTTATGAGTAGGGTATTTTTTGCCTTCTTTATTTAACGACTGCATAATCGTCGTTCAAAAATGCCATGCTTGCCAGACCTATAATCATAAGATACAGTCACATCCCGCTCCTCTTCACCCTGTGGTCTCCATTGGTCCCTTTGTGAAATGGGGCATCGATTTCATGACATGTCACCCCCATTCGGCCAGGGGGCATGGATACATTATTGTAGCCGTAGATTACTTTACGAAATGGGCCGAGGCGATGTTGACATTTGACAACACTGGAAAGACCATAATATTATTCATTTTTAATCACATCATAGCTCGTTTTGGTGTTCCCCAGGCTATCATCACTGATCATGATAGCCACTTTAGAAACTTCATGATGTCCGAACTTACTGAAACGTTGGGTCTTCACCATGAAAACTCAACACCCTATTACCCACAAGCCAACAGCCAAGTCGAAGCAATTAACAAAGTTCTCATAACTATGCTCCGAAGAATGATAGGGATACACAAAAAAGTTGGCACACAATGTTGTTTTCAACATTGTGGGCTTACCAGACATCCATCAAGTCCACTACTAGGTTTACACCTTTCCGGTTAGTCTATGGTTTGGAAGCCATTCTCCCGATTGAATGCGAGATACCCTCTTTAAAACTAGTTGTTGAACTCCTACCAAATACTTCCGCTGAGGAAGAACGTCTATTGTATCTTATGCGATTAGACAAAACTCGACGCGATGATACCCTAGTCATAGAAGCTCAAAAAAAATGTGTCAAGGTCCAATACGACAAACATGTCAAGCCTCGCGTTTTCTCCAAAGGGGATCTCGTTCTCCTCTATGAACAAGATCTAGATATGCTAGGAGATGGAAAATTCGAAGCCATGTGGTGAGGTCCTTATATCGTTCGATGAGTTTTGGAAAAAGGGGCTTATGAGTTAGTAGATTACGATGGTATCCCTTTGAGTGAACCCATAAATGGGTTGTACTTGAAGAAGTACTATGCATAAGATCACTTGTGCACAAGTACCTGTATTTTTATTGTATCATACTTCTTGTGTGTTACTATAGCTTGTTTTTTTCATTATCTGGTCTCTGCCCTTATGCGACGTTGTGTTTGATTTCTAGATGTTGGAGTCTTCGCTACCCTACATTGGCTTCACTAATGGCGCTATCCGTAGTACTCAGAACCTTGCTTCCGCTGCATGGGCAATTTACACCCCTACAAATGAACTTGTCTCCTTACGAGGTGTGAGTCTCGTTCATGCGACCAACAATATTGCAGAGTATAGTGTCGTTATTGAATTTTTGATTGATGTTATCTTGCTCAGAAACCGTCATTTGGTTGTGCAACTCGATTTACAGCTTGTAGTACTATAGTTAAGTAATGTCTATACTATTCGAAGTCCTACTTTCTTACAGGTGTATTTGCGAATTCGCCTCTTGGAACATTATTTTGATTATATTGAATATCAACATATTCCTAGATTTCTAAATACATTAACTGATGCATTGACTAACTATATATTAGACAGAAATTTAGATCATTTATAAATCAATCACATCAATTTTCACACAACACAAGATAAACCGGTAGAATCCATATGTATATATAATGATCAAATTTTTTTTTACAAAAACGTTCTATCCAAGGACCAAAATTTCAAATATGAAGCTCATAGCTTCTACAAAGTGACATCATGGATGACGTTTACGGTAACACACGACTGCCCAGGAAACCCTATGAAGAAATAGGCCAATGGAATTTGACACTCCTACTGTATGGCGCTGATAACATCGTGGAACCTCTCCAAGAGGCATGTCTGGAATATCTGTTGTCAAACCCTCTAGGTTTTGTTCCACCGCTTCATAATCTTCGGCATCCCATCATGGCACTGGCGCCACCTCTCCTCACCGCTGAATAGGAGAAGTACCAAGAGGTCGGTAAGGTCCCACATCTATGTCATCAAAAAATAATTTTGTATTTAGACCTTGGACGAACATATAAAAAAATTTGCATATGATAAAATTCACAAAAACATTTTAAAAGAAAAAAAATGTGTACTTCTTACCAAGTTCCCCCCACTAAGCACCCTCGGGCAGGACCAAGTCTGGATCTACTCGGAAATCCAACCTGGCATAAGCATAATCATTGACCATCAACATCTGTGGTCGCAACTAGTCGAAGAAGGTATCATCATATTTGATAATTGGTCCAGCTACGTGCCGGGCCATGAGCTGACACCATCTCAACATTCTTGGATCTGTTGGGACCGGTAAATCCCACTCAACTTGCAACCTCATCAAGGGAACCCTCTGAAGGAAGAAGGACACCAACAAAGACCCGTACCTAAATTGCTTCAGGTTACCTTTCCTGCATTTGGTCAACTGCCTCTTCATGCTACGAAGCACTGCATCTACCCAGTTAAAAACTCGAGGCTCAATACACTCTATGGCATACTGAAAGTAGCTCTGGAGAGACATGTGAGGAGAAGATCTCCCAGCCATACGAGCAATGGTGAACAAAATAGTGCGGAGGGCCAAATACTGCACTCCCCAAATAGCTACTTTCCCTTTGCTCCTCTCTGTCTCTGGAACACAGTGCAAATGGAAATACTCACTCATAGGCAACCCACCACCTCTGCTACCAGTCAGGTTCACATGGTACCGACGTCATGACAGTCCTGTCAAGAAGTAAATGTCCTCAATATCCAAGGACAATGTGTGGACCCCTACATGGAATACTTGTTGATCAGGATCCCACATATGCACAAGGTACTCCAATAACCTGACTTGGGCCCTCATGCCCAGGATACAAAAGAACTTCATAAGACCACAATTTCGCAAAGCAGCAACGGTGGGCAGATGATTTCCAGCAATGGTATTATCTTCTTCGTGCTCCCTTTCGCACCATTCCAGAACCATGGTGATGGCCAAATACCTGCATAAGAAGCACAAGAAGAAGATTAATAAATCTATTCAACATTTGGTATCTTTTCATTGAGAAAAACTTCAAAAAAATTTTACACTTTGCGATTCTCGCAGGTTCCCTTTAGGCATAGTGCGAAATTCTCGTAGGCACCTTTGGGCTCACCTGCGAGAACTACCCATTCTCGCAGGTCCCGTGTGGCTCACCCGCGAGAATGGCTGAGAGCAATAATAGCCCCCAAAACAAACTCAAAACGGTGTTTTTTGCCGATAAAAATGAAAAATTAAACCATGAAAAGGTAGAGGACAAAGAGCCTACCTCACTGCCACTGACGGTTTGTCGAATGGATGCTCATAACTCCCGCAATCTGACACCGAATTTCAAGGGTAAAAGAGGGGTTTTTGGGCTAAAATAGTGGTAAAGTTAAAATGATATGGTAAAAAGAGGTTTTATCTCTTTATATTTACTTTTACCATGTTATTGGATTTTATAATAATTTATTTATTAAAACTTAATGCGTAATGCCTTTTTGAGTACAACTTTTGCAGGCGTAATGACTTTGATGTTCATGCACAGGGATGTGGATATATTTTTCTTCTTTATCACATGTTTTGATTGTTTTTTATGGTTTTTGTACAAAACCTCGAGCTTGGTCTTTGTCCGTTCTCACGCTCGAAAATACATGAGAACGTGATCGAGAACACTTTTATCACTTTTTCGGGCTCAACAAGGTTATACAAAAAAGGAACCCCCCTAGAGTCTCCTTTAAGCTCTTTTCAAACTCTCTAAACATGAAAATATAGCCGAGCGACCTTGCTATTTTCATGCTCGATAAAGTATTTGAAGAAAGCGTTTGTTGGGTGATAATTTATCTCTTTTTCAGTCTCATTAGACTATTTTATGAAAAATGAACTGAGAGAGTTCTCTTTTAAGTGTTTTTCCAGATTCTGTAATCATGAAAAACCTTCGAGTTTCCTATCTTTGGACTCGTTAAACAAACATTGATAGACCTATAATGGGACCGAACCACTCCTTCCTAGGGTTCATTAAATATACTCCGAAGAACTCATCCGAAGTATGATATTATATCAACAAGCATATGTTATCCTCCTCAAGCTTGCGTAAAAATAAATAGGTATTCGCCAGAAATGGTGGGGGGAAATTTGGGAAAGGGATGTGTTCTCGTATTCATATTAATTGACAGTAAGTGTCGCTCTTGAACATGACACCCCCCTACTCATTATTTGAAGCCAGTTTGGGAAATCCATTTGTCTCTCATTCGATTTGCTACAAGGTCATACCCTGCGTCGTCTCTGAGTCAATGTTGCCAAATCATTGGTCGTGTCATTCATATGTTCAAGAGAAGTTCATCTGAAACCTCTATTGAGTCGGCCATCTATAGTTGTCCATTCTCTTCTTGCTAGCCTTCCCTGTGTTCGGTCCAACTTACATCATGTTAGTAACATTGTGGTATTGGGATTTTAAAGGGAGATACGGCTAAGACCTTTCGAGCCTCGAAAGACCGATGGAATCCTAGCCATTGATTTTGGCAGGACGTGTGTCAGACATAAGAAGGAAAGTCGGGATTTCAGTCCATCGGAGGATCGGAGTTTCTAAAGGCAGAGAACTCTTACATGAGAAAATCATGATGCGCGATTTCTCGACTAAATCAGAGCCATTCATCAGCCGTGGCACATGGTGAGAGATCCTGCAGAGTCGGGGATCGGGGATATGAAAGCCCCATGCACCTGATAGTAAGAATTGTGAAATCCCAATACCCGATTTCCCAATGTTGCTATGAATCATAGTGGAAGACAAGTGGCAAGCTCTCGAGTCAGGGAAGGGTCCATTGACATGTCAATGGCCATGAGCCATCGGGGATCGGAGAATCGCGACTCCCGGGCACTTGTGTATCGAGGCATCAAAAACGCCGAAACCCCGACAGAGGTTCGGCTCAGGTCACATAAGAGGTGGTCATATGGATGATAATATAGAAAGGAGGGTTAACCCATGCACATGCTCATCGGAGAATCAATGATCGGGAATTCAGGAGTCAAGAACTCTTGACAGCAGAAATCGTGAAATCCCGATCCCCGTTACAGATTCAGGGATGACCATGGTCAGGTGCTGGAGGTAGTGAAGAGATTGGAAAGGACCTGTGGATCGGGTTGTTGTAGAAGTGTTTCCCAACGGAATTCAGGGAGCCGTTTCGATTCAGCAGAAAAGGATGAGGAAGGTAGGTGAAGCCTTGCGTCACCCATTTATTGTAGAGTATGGAGGTTCCGGCCGGAGTTTACCTAGGAGGGTCCCTTTGTATCGATTCTCTGCAGAAAGGTCACACCGAGTCTTCAACTCACCAAGAGGGCCTGTGCACGCCAATTCAAACATTAAAAGAGGCTCAACTACCCCCTGGCGAGGGCCATGCTAAATTGAAGAAGTATATGACAGGAGTCCAAAGGACAGATTTGATTGAGGAAATGACCCCCCATTAAAAGTCCTGAGATACTGTTGCTAGGCGGATTTTGGCTGAAGTATATGTAGGCATTTTTGCCATTTTGTAAAGAATCAATGGTTGAGCTGAGCTCTCTAGTTGTAAAGTTTTAATGAAGCATTGTTCTGGTTATGTATGAACTTTGGAGACTTCTTTCCTTATGAATGCCAGTTTCTATCATGCCTTTGTTTACACTGTATTAGAGCAGTTCGGAATTGGAGGATCCAGTCGAGCTGTAACTATTATATGATGATGTTGTAATGGATCACTGTAATAGTTACGGAGCCTCTAATCAGTCCCTGTGATTTCCTTAATGCTGAACGACTTGGAATTGGAGGATCCAGTCAAGTCCTCTTTCAGTTTCTTGAAGCCATGAACCAGGAGGATCCTATTTTCAGAGCTTTCCTCTACAAACCGTTGCAAGCCTGATGCCCAGAGATTTTTGTTCACTTTCTCTTAAGTCTTCCACTTGTTCATCTTTAAATCAACCCACTGGCAGAAGTTAGGATTCCAGACCTCTTCTGTTCTTTATGTACTAGACTCATTCCCTGAGTTAGAGTGATACCTCCTAGAGACATTATCTCCATTTGATCACCCTTTATAAACAAATCGTGACATAAAACTGATGGGCGTTGGGCTCTGCTCCTGCAAGAAATCTAGGAGTGACTTCTGATGCTAACATTTCTAGCGCCGTTGCTGGGGATGGAATTGAAGATTTTCCCTGGGTAGAACGACATTGAGCCTCTGAATCCGAAGGTGCATTGGATCATCAGAGCCCTTTAGATTGCTAATTTTTCACCTGGCAACTCCATTGTGATGAATCCACTGGGGAGAACCTATTCTGTTAATTGTGGCTTTCAGAGGCAGGCATACGCGCTCTCACCCATAGCTGCCTCTAGCTACACCCGAAACAAATACAGAGGCGACACTCAGAAAGGGAAGGGCCTCTGAGGAAGAAGCGTCCATCACTGAACCAGGTAGTCCACCAAATCCTTCTATTGGAGCTCCTTTTTCTCCTCCTCAGATTTTTGACAGGCCTGTCTCTGCAGTTCCCCGTTTCTTAAATTTTGGGAGTGTTCTTGTTCAGTTTTCCCCTCCTGGTCTGGCACCAGAGGGACAAGACCTTGTCACTCTCCTCTCCCCTGAAGCTATACCTTGGCGCAGACCCAGGGCCACAAAATATTTCCCCACTCCCGCGCAAGGAGGAGCACCTGCTGACTGGAGCTCGGTAGCCTGTTCTTTGAATCACCTCTTGTTTCCCACCCCACTTCGAGATTTACCCTCAATAACCCCTTTGTGAACTCCTTCTCCTCCGAGTTCTCCTCCACCTAATATCCCTATGGCTGGTGCTAATCCCCCTTTGAACAGAATGGACGCCATAGTCACTGCCAAATACGCCCCCTTAGTTCTTCCCCATCCTATGAATCCTCTCCCTGCTGGAGATTACCTGAAATACATGCCCAAGTTCACTGGGGAAGGAGACTTAACTGCTGAAGAGCACCTGGTTGCTTTCTACAGTTATGCAGACAACCTCAACATTGAAAATGAAGATGTCTGGATGAGAGTTTTCGTCTAGAGCTTGGATGGTGAGGTAAGGAAGTGGTTTAGAGGATTGGCTCTAGGGTCCATCGCTGTGATTGAAGCTCTAGATAACGCTTTCTTGAGACAGTGGGGAGATAGGAAGGACTTCATGTATTACATGACAGAATTCGGGTCTTTGAAAAAGATGGAAGGAGAGTTGGTCTCTGACTTCTCCAAAAGATTTAACAAGATGTATAACAAGATCCCTACAGAGATAAATCCCTCATAAGCCTCTGCCCAAATTTCCTATGCTGGTGCATTCGACCCTGATTTCTGCCTTTTGCTGAGAGAAAGAAGAGCCACCTCCTTAGCCCAAATGCAAGATGCAGCCATAGAAGTGGAATCCAATGTATTAGTAGCTGACAGACTAAGAAACAAGGTCGATGCAGACAAAAGAAAAGGAAGGTCAGAAGCCTCAACTTCTGGATCATTGGCGCCTCACCCTCAAGTGGATGAACTGACCAAGATGGTGAAGTCTCTGTCTGCAGAGATGGAGAGGATGAGGATGGAGGGGAGGCAGGCGTATAAAGGCCCTCAGATTGCTAAAATCAAGGGAGGTTTCAGGATACCAAATAATTTTACTTCCCCGAATGTGCAGAAAGAGAAGGGAAGAGACAGAGAAGACCAGAAGATTCAGGCCCCTTTTCAAAACAATTTTGTGACCGAGGGGGGAGAAAGAGAATCAGAGGAGATTGATCCTAAAATCCACTGTGTTGGAGACACTCCTCCTTTTCCTCATCTCACGCAATCTGCATACGAGGAGTCTCTCATGGACAACCAACTGAATGAGCTAAGCAAGGGAGACAAGGCTAGTGGCGGCCAAGGCAGGTACAAACTAAGGTCTAATAAAAAGATGGCAATGCCTGATATTCCTCAGCAGTCCATTAGAGAAGAGAGGCCTACTAATGAAGAAGCAAATGATCACAAAGGTAAGAAATCTCACCCCCCCTCCCCCATTGTCCATAATCATGTTCTTGAAATAAAAGAAATTCCAAAGCCTACATCTTCTTTTAATTTTGAGCATGAGATTCAAAGGATCAGAATCCCTGTGCCCCTCACCGAGCTGATTAAACATGGCGAATTTAAAAAACACTTCTCTGAGATTTTACAATCTGAAGCCTCATGCCTTCCCTCAGACTCCATAAATCTCCAAGAAAAAAAACCAGTAGTTGTCCTAGGTCCCATGGTAGAATATAGAGATGACTCATCCCCTCCCTTCTACACCTCCTTGAACATACATGACAAAGTGTTGCACAACTGTTTGATGGATTCAGGGGCCTCTCACAACCTCATGCCCAAAACTGTCATGGAAGAGTTGGGACTAGAAGTTACTAGAGCCTATCATGACCTCTATTCTTTTGACTCTAGGAAAGTTCAGTGTCTTGGAGTGATCAAAGACCTGGTGGTGACCTTGTTTCAACTGCCCATGAAAAGTGTAGTCATGGATATCATAGTAGCCGATGTCCCCCCAAAGTTTGGAATGTTGTTATCAAGATCTTGGATAAAAAGACTGGGGGGAACCTTGCAGATGGACCTCACATATGCTACTATCCCAGTGTTTGGAGGAGAGCACAGAAGACTGTACAGGGAAGCTCAATTGGCCTATATAATCAGTGATGAAGCCAACCCCACCAACCATCCTATTTTTGCCTTAGACACTGATTTAGGCTCCAGTTTACTGCAGCTCACCCATGCCCCAGAGCCACCTCCGAGACTTAGAAAACAGCCCACTGTTTCCCCTGAAGCTCCCCTCTCCATCACCCCAATCTGGAAAATGTTTTTTGATGGAGCCTGTTCCCGAGAAGGCGCTGGAGCTGGAGTAGTTTTTGTGTTGCCTTCTCAGGAAACCATATCTCTGTCATACAAATTAGAATTTGAAGCTACCAACAATGTGGCAGAGTATGAGGCTCTTGTTCTGGGACTAAGGGCTGCAAGGGAAATGGGAATTCAGAAGATAGCAGTGTTCGGTGATGCAGAGTTAGTGGTCCAACAGGTCAGAAATGCTTATCAAGCTAAGCATCCTCAACTCAGGAGTTACAGGAATGAGGTCTAGGACCTTGTTGACAGTTTCTTCTCGGCATTTAATATTTCTTTCATCCCAAGAGAGGAGAACACCTTGGCGGATTCCTTGGCTGCATCGGCTAGCAATTTCAAAGTACCTTTGCCACCCAAATTCAGATATGGCGTGGAAGTAAAATACAGACCCTCCATACCTGACAACGTCAAACATTGGAAGGTATTTGAGGACGATCTTGAGGTCAAGAGGTTCTTGGAGACTGTTGAGGAATTTTTCAGAAATGCACATAGACCAAGATGTCGTCCCAGAGGAAGAGCCCGATGGGGGTAATCTTCTAAATAAGATTGCAGGGCGTGACATTGTACAGCAACCCAGCAACCATATTCCCAGGGGACTCGTTCCCTTGGAAAGGATTTTTGATAGTAATGATGTGTCTGTAAAGGGAAATATCTTGGAGGAGGATGTTGATACTATTCAGTGCAACATTGGAACTGAGAGTGAGTCCAAGTATGTCAAATTGTCAAGAATTCTGACAGGGGAGTAGAGGTCTGAATACATTGGACTCTTAAAGGGATTTTCTGATGTGTTTGCCTGGACCTACGAAGACCTCAAAACCTATGACACCTCTGTCATCGAACATAAAATCCCATTAAAGGAGGAGGCAAAGCCTTTCAGGAATAAGCTGAGGCAGATCAATCCCATGCTGCTGCCCATCATGGAGAGAGAAGTGAAGAAGCTGCTTCAAGCTCAGATCATCGTTCCACTGAGATATTCGGAATGGGTGGTTAACTTGGTGCCAGTAAGGAAAAATAATGGAGAGATCCGACTCTGTGTAGACTTCATAAATTTAAACCGGAGCTCATGGAAGGATAAATACCCCTTGCCAAAGATGGAACACATACTACAGAGGGTAACAGGAGCTTCCAGAATCTCCATGATTGACGGTTTCTCTGGCTACAATCAGGTCTCTGTTCTGCCTGAAGACAGGGAGAAGACATCATTCACCACTCCATGGGGCACATTCATGTATGCCAAGATGCCATTTGGACATATGAATGCAGGGGCGACATTCCAGCGTGCCATGGACATAGCTTTCGTTGGGGAAAAGGATAAATTGGTGGTCGTCTATCTGGATGACATCACAGTATTTTCAAAATCTGATGAAGAACACCGTCGCCACCTTAGGAAAGTTTTCTTGAAATGAAGAAAGTTTGGCATTTCATTAAACCCCAAGAAATCCTTATTCGCCATGCAAGAGGGAAAGTTACTAGGTCACATAGTATCAATAGAAGGAGTCAGGATTGATCCCAATAGAATTGAGGCAATACAAGCCTTATCAATCCCAAGGTCTAGGAAGGAGGTCCAATCTTTCCTCGGTAAAATTAATTTCCTAAGGAGGTTTGTGCCTAAATTTGCTGAGGAGGTAAAGCTTATAACAGCCATGTTAAAGAAAGAAAATGAAGTAAGATGGACCCCTCAGTCGCGACATTCCTTTGAACAAATAAAGAAGGCCCTAACTGAAGCTCCTATGCTGATCAGTCCTGATTATTCGAAGGATTTCCTTATTTTCTCCTTTGCCTCACCTGACACAGTGGCTGTTGTTCTATTACAGACAAATGACGGTGGGTTAGAATAGCCTATTTCTTACTTCAGTCGAGCATTAAGGGATGCCGAAGTCAGGTATAACGCTATGGAAAAGAAGGCCTATGCTCTAGTAAAAGCTCTCAAATATTTTAGAACCTACGTCCTACAGTCAAAGATCATTGCCTATGTCCCCTCTATTGTTGTCAAAGATATTCTTATTCAGCCTGACATAGGTGGGAGAAGGAGTAAATGGATAGCCAAAATCCTGGAGTTCGACCTAGAAATAAGGCCCACCAAATTGATCAAAGGGCAAGGTTTAGCCAAGCTGTTGGCTGAAGCAAATTGCCAAGCTTTGGGGATAAGTTTCATCCATGAATGCTCGGGTATTCAATAGGATCGGCTATCTGACATAGATCATCAAAGGGAGCCCCCATTGGCTCAATGTCCTTGGTATAAGGATGTCATATACTTTTTGCAAGCGCTGCAACCTCCAAACGGCCTGCAAAGAAACAAAGCAAGAGCTCTAAAGCTCAAAGCAATCAAATACTTCCTGATCGACCAAATATTATATTGGAAAGACCCCCTGGGGGTGCTTCTAAAATGTATAAGTCCACCAGAGGTTGAGAAGGTCGTAGCTGAATTTCACAGCGGCCTATGTGGAGGGAACCATTTCTGGAGAGCCACAGCCCACAAAATCCTCAGGGCTGGGTACTACTGGCCTACCTTGTTCACTGATATCTGCAAAGGGGTTAGAGCCTGCATCAAATGTCAAAAATTTGCAGGAAAGCAGTAGCTCAGGTCTCTACCGTTAAATCCGGTAGTGGTTTCAGAGCCTTTTTAGCAATGGGGCCTGGATTTCATTGGGAAAATTCACCCTCCCTCCAGTGGGCAGCATAGGTGGATCCTGACCGCTACAGATTTCTTTACCAAGTGGATTGAAGCTATTCCCACCAGGAGCACTTCCCAAAAGGTAATCGTCAGATTCTTGGAGGACCTCATCACAAGGTTTGGCTTCCTAAATAAGATTGTCACTGATAATGCAGCTGCTTTCGGGTCTGAATCATTAGCCAGATTTTGTGAGCAGTTTGGGATTAAGCTGATTCACTCCACCCTGTATTATCCGCAGGTCAATGGTCTAGTAGAGTCCTCCAACAAAATTTTAATAAGAATCATCAAAAAGTTGTTGGAAGACAACCAAAGGGCTTGGAACTCGAAGCTCAAATTCACCCTATGGGCTGATCGAGTGACTACAAAGAGAGCTACAGGTCTGTCCCCTTTCCAGTTAGTCTATGGAGACGAAGCTGTTTTCCCTTCTCAGCTAGCCATCCCTGTAGAGAAATTCCTCCAGGACTATCAGGAAGACACTGATGACATGGTCAGAAGGATTCATCAGTTAGTAGAGGTCCAGCAGGCTAGGGAGCAGACATTGGACAGGATCCAGGACCATCAATAGAAAATCAAGTAGGTCTTCGATAGGAAGGCCAAGAAGGAGCGATTCCAGGTAGGAGACCTGGTATTGAAATGGGATGCTCCTAAACAAGATAAGGGCAAACACAGCAAGTTTGAAGCTCTTTGGATTGGGCCTTTTAGAATCTCCGAGGCTTTCTCGAGCAACACATATAGGCTGCGAGATTTGGAAGGTGAAGAGGTTTTCGGCAGCCCAGTGAATGGGCATTTCCTAAAAAAATGTTTCGTTTGAATCTCAGATGACTCTTTTGTTTGTAAATATTGTCCTTTGTTTCTTAGTTCCTTTTCATTTTTATTTTCGCGGCCTAATAATGACTCCATATCCCAACAGTGAGGCAACTGGAACTGCAGGAGGAGTTCTTATAGCATCGTAGGGACGACTCTATCCCCCATGGAGCCTAATGTTAGTAACATTGTGGTATCGGGATTTTAAAGGGAGAGACGGCCGAGACCTTTCGAGCCTCGAAAGACCGATGGAATCCTAGCCATTGATTTTGGCAGGACGCATGTCAGACATCAGAAGGAAAGTCGGGATTTCAGTCCATCGAAGGATCGGAGTTTCTAAAGGCAGAGAACTCTTACATGAGTAAATCGCGATGTGTGATTTCCCGACTGAATCAGAGCTATTTGTCAGCCGTGGCACATGGAGAGAGATTCTGCAGAGTCGGGGATCGGGGATATGAAAGCCCCATGCACCTGATAGTAGGAATCGCAAAATCTCGATACCCGATTTCCCGACGTTGCTACGAATCATAGTGGAATATAGGTGGCAATATTTTGAGTCAGGGAAGGGGCCATTGACATGTCAATGGCCATGAGCCATCGAGGATCGGAGAATCGTGACTCCCGGGCACTTGTGTATCGAGGCATCAAAAACGTCGAAACCCCGACAAAGGTTCGGCTCGGGTCACATAAGAGGTGGTCATATGGATGATAATATAGCAAGGAGGGCTAACCCATGCACGCGCTCATCGGAGAATCAGTGATCGGGAATTCAGGAGTCAAGAACTCTTGACAGCAGAAATCATGAAATCCCGATCCCCGATACAGAGTCAGGGATGACCATGGTCAGGTGCTGAAGGCCATGAAGAGATTGGAAAGGACCTGTGGATCGGGTTGTTGCAGCAGTGTTTCCCAAGGGAATTCAAGGAGCCATTTTGGTTCAGCAGAAAAGGATAAGGAAGGTAGGTGAAGCCTCGCGTCACCCATTTATTGCAGAGTATGGAGGTTCTGGCCGGATTTTACCCAGGAGGGTCCCTTTGTACCGATTCTCTGCAGAAAGGTCACACTGAGTCTTCAACTCGCCAAGAGGGCCTGTGCATGCCAATTCAAACATTAAAAGAGGCTCAGCTACCCCCTGGCGAGGGCCATGCTGAATTGAAGAAGTATATGACAGGAGTCCAAAGGACAGATTTGATTGAGGAAACGACCCCCCATTAAAAGTCCTGAGATATTGTTGGCGGGCGGATTTTGGCTGAAGTATATGTAGGCATTTTTTCCATTTTGTAAAGCATCGATGGTTGAGCTGAGCTCCCTGGTTGTAAAGTTTTAATGAAGCATTGTTCTGGTTATGTATGAACTTTGGAGACTTCTTTCCTTATGAATGCCAGTTTCTATCATGCCTTTGTTTACACTGTATTAGAGCAGTTCGGAATTGGAGGATCCAGTCGAGCTGTAACTATTATAGGATGATGTTGTAATGGATCACTGTAATAGTTACGGAGCCTCTAATCAGTCCCTGTGATTTCCTTAACGCTGAATGACTTGGAATTGGAGGATCCAGTCAAGTCCTCTTTCAGTTTCTTGAAGCCCTGAACCAGGAGGATCCTATTTTCAGAGCTTTCCTCTACAAACCGCTGCAAGCCTGATGCCCAGAGTTGTTTGTTCACTTTCTCTTAAGTCTTCCACCTATTCATCTTTAAATCAACCCACTGGCAGAAGTTAGGATTCCAGACCTCTTCTGTTCTTTATGTACTAGACTCGGTCCCTGAGTTAGAGTGATACCTCCTAGAGCCATTATCTCCATTTGATCACCCTTTATAAACAAATCGTGACATAAAAATGATGGGCATTGGGCTCTGCTCCTGCAAGCAATCCATGAGTGACTTCTGACGCTAACACATCATACTCTGTTTCATCTTCAAAATATGTTACTCATTTCATGTCATTGATGGGGGATACATCAAGGCCCTCCTGTGATGAGTTTTGTTCCATCGAATTCAGCTCATTATCCGGAAACAAGACTTAGAAATTCTTTGGTACCTTGGAACTTGCATTCCTCAATGGCAAGTTTCCTCACTTTTGACAGTGGCTTTACATCATTGACCCATGATCGAAATATTTCGTCGGATGTTTGACCTCAACTCATTCATTCACATTTGAAGGATTGTACTAGAGTACCTTGGGAGTCATTGACATTAATGGTGATTTCCCTCGCACTTGTTAACGGTTTCATCAATGACTGGTAATCAAGTGGTTTCTACCATGTTCGACTTCAACACATGTAATCACATGGTTAGATTCGTACTTTTGGGCGACGAGATTGAAGACCCTAGATATCATCTCTTTGTCCATGTTTTGATGGAATATGTATAATTTGCGACACATAGATCCACTTTGTATGTCTCGTGGCTATGTCGTCTCAATTTGAATTTTCTCGCATAGATCCACAGTGTATTCCTGGTGGCTATGCTATATTTTGACGGCATGGATAAACAGTGTATGATTGGTGGCCATGACCTATGCTTATAATGTCATCTATTTGTGATCTGAGTATGGGAATGCCTACCTCAGAATTAATATGATATTCTATAGATGCTTGGTTGTTCGCAGACTTCCAATTAGATGCGCTCCTGGTTTTCGACATACACACACATGCAATTTACAAAATATTTCGGCTGTCAGTGATTCCGGCCTCATACTTTGGGGGGAATTCTGTTACCCATGATTTTGGTCATTTTGATGATGGTGTACTCAGGCTCCTAATAAGAAATTTCTCCTAAGAAAAGTGACATTCATCTCTTCCTAGAAAACATATTTTTGAAGAGAGTTCACAGGTTGCTCATATCCTAGGGTGCGTGAATGACCCATTCTCGTAGGCTGCCTTCAGCTAGGGTGCGAACTTCTTGCACTATGTACATAGCTAGGGTGCAAAATTCTTGCACTGTGCTACATAGCTAGGGTGTGAACTTGCTCTCAATCTTGGAAAAAGATGAAGTCTCAATGGTTCTAGAAGGGAATATTCTAGAAGAATGGGTTGGCATTCGAATGATTATCCTTTTACTAGTTTCCCTGATATTGTGAGATCATTCTTATCCAAGTAACCATCTCATCCTCTCCTATATATTGATGGAATTCTCATGGAAAAGGTTAAGCAAGATTCATTGGAGAATTGGTGAAAGAATTGTGTGAAGGACCTAACTTGAACAGGAGCTTGGAGACTATAGTAAGTCTATCAAGAGGAATTGGATCTTCTTCATATAAGGATCGAGCAAGTGTGTGTGTGTTGGAGCCAAGATCCACCGAAAGGAATCTTGCGACATCAAGGCGATCAGGTTGTATCTTCTACTTTCGATTAATATGATACAATGGCATGTCCTTTTCTCATAAAATCATTCTTACTTTATTGTGTAATTTCTTGATCATACACATAAGTTGACGATTGAATATATTTTTCTATATTCACTTTGGTTGGTTTGTGTTGTCTTGGTATTGATCTCATGAGAGCACTGGAGTGAAGCGGGAGCAACAGAGACCCTAGGAAGCGATATAAAGGTATGTTACTTGTTCCTCCCTACTATCTAATTCAATGGTCATAACTTAGAGAAAGAGTCATGTCCTTTCCTGTTTTGTTCTAGATCCAGGTGGATCTAGGGAGATCTGTTAGTGTCCACACCTACCAATTAGTCCGATAACAACCATTCTTGGTTTCTTAAAAAACAAAACATAAGTATTATGTTATTTTTGTAGATGAATTTTCTCGTAAATGTTGGATCTTCTTCATGCAGAAGAAGGATCAAACATTCTTAAAGTTCTGTGAGTTTAAAGCATTGGTGGAGAAATATTTGGGGAAGCAAGTGAAGGCTCTGAGGAGAGATAATGGCGGAGAATACATCTCTAATGAATTCAAAGACTTTTGCAACAAAGAAATAATTTGAAGAGAACTCATAGCGCTTTATAACCCACAGGAAAATGGGGTCGTAGAGAGGAAGAACATAATGATCGTGGGTGCAACATGAGCGATGTTGCATGATCAGGGCCTACCAATGCATTTGTGGGAAGAATCATGAATCATTGCAATTTATGTGCAAAACCTTTGTCCTCATAGAGTACTTGGATTGAGTACACCTGAAGAATCTTTCACTAGTAAGAAGCCGAATGTTTCTCACTTTAAGATTTTTGGCTCATCTATTTATGTGCATGTGACCAAGAATGCTAGGAAGAAGCTGGAGCCGATTGCTGAAGTTGGGATATTTGTGGGGTACATAGAAATGCCCCATAATTATCGTGTGTATTTTCCTAACATTAAGATGACTATTATGCGATAGGATATAAAATTCGATGAGGGGAAAGTCATGCGGTTGTCACTTGAGAGGGAGCTAGACTTACATGCAGAGGAGGAACTGTTGGTTCCCAAATATGAGTCTCAAGATGTGGATCAACCACATGAGGAGGTTCATGGAGTGGAGGAATCCACTCAAGCAGAGCCATCCATCAGAAATGGCAGAAAGCGCACCACGAAAGTTGATAGATTGAGACTAGATGTTGCATAGAATGTAGGAGCCCCTACTTCACAGCACAAACAAAGACAGTCTCCTAATCGATTTACTGGATACATGGCTCTCATGAGAAAATGTATTATGAATGAACCATATTCCTTTCAGGAAGTAGTGCAGGATCCCACTTGGGTTGATGCTATGGTGGAGGAGTATGACTCCATTGTCAGAAATAGTGCATGGGAAATTGTCCCAAGACCGATCGACAAATCAATGGTAGGCTCGAGATGGATCTACAAGGTAAAGCAAGCTGTTGATGGAAGTGTGGAGAAATAAAAGGCCAGGTTTGTGGCCTGGGGCTTCTCACAGATCGAGGGGATAGATTATGATGAGACCTTTTCACCTGTCACAAGGTACTCTTCCATAAGATCCATCCTTGCACTCTCAGCGCAGATGGGATAGCACATTCATCATATGGATGTAAAAAAAATGTTTCTCAGTGGGATCATTGAGGAAGAAGTGTACATTAAGAATCTAGAAGGTTTTGAGACCTTTGATAGGGAGTCACATGTGTGAAGACTCAAGAGAGTGTTGTATGGGTTGAAGCAAGCACATTGTGCTTGGTACACTTGAATAGACGTCTATTTTACCAGACTGGGCTTCACCAAAATTGAAGTGGATGAAAACCTATACCAAATTGTGGTGGAGGGTAAGATTTTAATCATTGTTCTTTATGTTGATGATTTAATACTGACTGGTGATGAGCAGGTGATACACTCATGCAAGGAGGACCTTGCAAAGGAGTTTGAGATGAAGGATTTGGGCCTCCTTCATTATTTCCTTGGATTGGAAATATGGCAGTGAGATGGTGAAATTTTTGTGTCTCAAGGAAAGTATGCAAGGGAGATACTGAGTAAGTTTCACATGGAGGGTTGCAAACCCATGGATACTCCCTTTCCAGGAAACTGGAGGAAAGAGTATGCTACTTCTAGAGAGGTAGTGGATGCTACTATATATCGACAGTTAGTGGGTTCGCTAATGTATTTAGTGAACACGAGGCCAGAAATTTTCTATGCAGTTAACCAACTGAGTCAAGCGATGGTTAAGCCTACCAAGATCTTTTGGAAGGTGGGAAAGCATGTCCTAAGATACTTGAGGGGCACATCTGAGTATGGATTATGGTACAGATAGACAGATGAGGTGAAGTTGCATGGATTCACGGATGCAGATTGGGTGGGCAGCCCAATGAACATAAAGAGAACATCAGGGGAGATATTTAGTATCAGATCTACAGTTGTTTCTTGGTACAACAGGAAGTAGAGATCCGTGGCACTCAGTTCAGCGGAAGCAAAATACATGGAAGCAAGTCAAGGTGCATGTGAGGCTATCTGGATGAGAAACATATTGGCTAGTTTGTTTGGTTCTCATTTAGATCTGACAGTGATTCATTGTGATAATAAAAGTTGCATTAAAATCTCGATTAATCATGTGTTTCATGATAGATCTAATCATATAGATATCTAGTATCATCATCTCAAATATTGTGTGCAGCGAAAGATCATGTTGCTTCAGTACATTCCTACGAAATATCAGGATGCAGACATTCTAATGAAGGCACTCACCAGGAGAAAATTCGAATACCATAGAGACAGGATTGGGGTGAAGGATAATCCCTTTCTTGTTGAGAGGGAGTGTTGAGAATTCAACAAGAAATGTGTGTCTAATTTATTTTTCCCTTAAATAAATTGGACAATAAATGTTAATATATTATCTCATAATTACTTGAAAATAGTTAATTGAAATGGTAAATCAGTTAGCTATAGGAAATTCGAGTTCAAAGGTTGACTGGTGGGACATCCAAGTCGAATTAGTTGTAACTGAGTGATTCAAAGTTGTAACAGAGTTGGATGTGTAGTTATGTGAGTTATGAAGTAGTTTAACTCAGTTAAGTGAGTTAAGCTCAGTTGTACTAGTTGTAACTGAACTTACACTAGTGAGAGATCAATGAATTAATCATTAATTAATTCACAATTAGTGGTATCATATGCAACTAAAGATTTACCATTGTTAACTACTGTTGGACAC
>ML779542.1:294005-312967 GCA_009831015.1 Picea engelmannii
CCAAAAACCTAACCCTAGGAGATGAAACGCCAAAAGTCATGTGGGCCCCGTTTGGGTAAGTGAGTACATCAACTTCCCGGGGTCGTAACTTTTGCATACGATCTCTGTTTTAGGCGTGTGATAGCTCGTTGGAAAGGTATCATTGAGGAGATTCATTTTAGGGGCTCAATCATTCCTTTGGATATAATTGAGAACCTTTATCTCAAAAAACCTTCATTTGGGCCCTCAAAATGGCCCCGGAAGTTAAAACCTGCTAAAAATAGTAAATTGCCAAAATTGCCAGAAAACTGTTTTGAGCCAGTCGAAAAAGGTGGGTGGCCACCGATATCCACCTAGATCAATCCTCCCTCCTTAGGAAGCAATGGTCTCCATTGCGTTGAGTTCCCGGGGGAGAGGGAAAAGCGTTTATTGGATCTGCATCTGGGTGAGTTGCTTGTATTGCTGGAGACGTCGCGCTGCTTAGTTTGTGGAAGTCTTTCATGAACCTGTTGAAGTTGAGGCTATTCAACAAGTTGAGCTACATGAGAGGAAGGTGTGCAGAAGGAATTTTTGTGCTTTTCTACAACCTTGTCGACCTGCTTCTGTTGGATAGAAGGTGCAGGGGATGAAACTGTAGTGGTTGCAATGTCCTTCTGTTTCCTTTTCGAACAGATTGTGAAGAAGTTGAATTTTGCAGTATGAGATACTACCTTGTGGCACTTTTTAGGTGGAACAATAGTTGGAACTACCTCTTTTATTCTGTAGAGATGACCCCCCAAAGTAAAAATGACACTATGGGGTCGAGACTCATAAACAACATGGCGCTTCCACATATATGGTTGGCCCAAGAGAACATCATAGACATCCAGTGGGGAAACATCACATAATACCTCGTCCTTGAAGGGATGGATGTCATATGACAATCGACATTGTTGGCTGACACGAAGATCTCGTCATTGGTGAAGACACCCGATGTTGTATGCCTGTGGGTGTGGTGTTGTCAACAATCCCAACTGTTTGACGACCTCTGCTGAGATGAGGTTCTTTTGGTTTCCGATATCAACAATAAAATGCAGCGGGGCCCTCTTCACCCACATCTGTGAATGGAAAAGGCGCTCCCCCTCTTCAGGATCTATTGGTTCTTCTGGTTGAATTGCTACGGTCGCGACAATAGCAGTGGGGTCTGCGTCAATGATCTTTCCTTTACCAGTATTTTCATAATCAGATTCTGAATCAGGGTTCGGCTCCTTGTCTTTGATCTTAGCCACCAATGAATTTTTTGAGCGACATTCATCGGTGTTGTGCCAAGGGATTTTGTGGAAATCACACCATTTTCCGGTGTCCTTCTTTATCTTCCCATGACCCTTCTTTTCCTGTGTCTTGGACTGGTTTTCAGGAGAGTGTTTGTTAGGGCCGTCTTTTTCATACTTTGGTTGTTGTGGATTTGCAGACCCGAATTCCTATTTGTTCTGGTGCTTAAATTTCTGCTCAATTTTAACAGCATATCGATAAGAAGCACCGAGTGATGAGATGTCCAAAAAATCCATTTCAGTCTAGATGTATCTGTGTAGAGCCCCACGGTATTTCAAAACCAAATGTTGCTCGAAGTCTTTGATACCCAGCTTGGTGCACAAGGTATGGAAGGTATTGGTGAACTTTAGAACTTCTTGGCCCCTTTCTTGCTGCAGTGTGGTCCATCTCATGTACTGGTCCTCATAGTTTCCAATAGGGTAATACTGTTCTTTTACTGCATCCACAAAAAAATCCCAAGTGGGATTGGCCCCATATATTCCAGACTCCTCTGTGGAAATTTTCTCCCAGTAAGTTTCCCACCAATGTTTGACATGAGGGAGATATTTAAGGAGTGCGAAGGTGATCTTTTCCTTGTCAGAGAAATTGTGAACAGAGAAATAACCTTCTAGAAGATTTAACCATTTTTCTAGGGCTTCTGCATCTATCTTTCCTTCAAATATAGGAATATCAAAATTAACTTGTACCTTGAAAGGCGAGGTGCCTCCAAAGTGGCCGCTTGATGAATATGTGTTTGATGCTATCGGCAGGCGTTGAAGGATGTGGGTAAAATTCTCCATCATTTCGTCCCTCTGTCACGTGAGAGCTTGCTCAAGCAACAGATTGATAGGATCGTCTGCTCTGTCGTTTTTCTTTTCTTCCACCATTGAGGGTTTCTTGGGTGTGCGAGAGCGATTTTCTTCAAGAGAGACAAGCTCGAGACCCAAATTTCTATACTCGGACCTCGTCGGGGACATGCACTGAAAAAATGATCAAGAGCAGTCTGCTCTGATACCACTGATCCAGATTATTTTTGGCACGAAATGAGAGCGGAGATATAATAAAGAAATGCACAGAGATATCACGTATATCCAGTAATATAACAGAAATATATTAGAGATGCAACCATAAACACAGAGATACAGTAATACACGATTTCTATTAATGAAATAAATGTACAGAGACTATAAAAGTACAGAGTGAAAGACTTGCTAGAATGGTGGTAGCTTATCTCTGAGAAGAGATGTGATGGCTACTCGCATTCACAAGAAGATGATTACAATGAGGCTCTGAAGGAATTTTTACAATAAGAAGGAATGCCAAAAACCCTAGACATCCAAAAACCTAACCCTGGGAGATGAAACGCCAAAAGTCATGTGGGCCCCGTTTGGGTAAGTGAGTGCATCAACTTCCCGGGGTCGTAACTTTTGCATATGATCTTCGTTTTAGGTGTGTGATAGCTCGTTGGAAAGGTATCGTCGAGGAGATTCATTTTGGGGGCTCAATTATTCCTTTGTCTATCATTGGGAACCTCAATCTCAAAAAACCTTCATTTGGGCCCTCAAAATGGCCCTGGAAGTTAAAACCTGCTAAAAATAGTAAATTGCCAAAATTGCCAGAAAATTGTTTTGAGCCAGTCGAAAAAGGTGGGTGGCCACTGATATCCACCTAGATCATGAGATTTTATGCACACGGTGTGCTCACGACCGCATCCTTGGAAAAAATTCCTTTGTTTGACTTTTAGGCTTACTTCTTCACAGCCCGGGCTATGGGCTCAAAGGAGAGAAAACAACCCACCCTTCTTAACAAGAATTAATGTTAACATTAGACTCCATGGGGGATAGAGTCATCCCTATGTTGATCTAAGAACTCATTTTCAGTTTCAGTGCCTTGCTATTGGGCTATGGAGTCATTTACTAAGCCAAAAAATAAAAATAAACAAAGAACCAAAAGGATAATATTTACAAACAAAGGAGCTATCTAAGGCTCAAACAAAACATTTCTTCAGAAAATGCCCATTTACTGGGCTGTTAAAAACCTCTTCACCCTCCAAATACTGCAACCTGTACGTGTTATTGGAGGAAACCTCAGAGATTTTGAAAGGTCTGATCCATAGGGCGTCAAACTTTTTGTGTTTTCCCTTATCCTATCTGGGTGCATCCCACTTAAGCACCAAATCCCCAATCTCAAACTCCTTCTTCCTGACCTTCCTATCAAAGGCCTGTTTGACCTTCTACTGATGAATATGAGCTATGTCCATCACATGTTCCCTAATATGTTGTACTTCCACCATCTGATGAATCCTTTTGACCATATAATCTAGCTCTACTTCATAATCTTGAAAGAACTTCACTACAGGTAAGGTGACTTGAGTGGGAAAAACCGCCTCTATTCCGTAAACCAGCTGAAAAGGCGAGGTGCCCATGGACTTCTTTGTTGTCACTTGATCGGCCCATAGAGAGAATTTGAGCTTTGAATCCCAAGCCCTCTTATTGTCTTCCAATAATCTTTTAATGAGATTGATTAGGATTTTATTGGAAGATTCTACTAGTCCATTTCCTTGAGGATAATAGGGGGTGGAGTGAATTAGCGAGATCTCGAACTACTCAAAGAACTTAATCAAAGGCTCATATTTGAATGAAGCAACATTATCAGTGACAATCCCGCTGGGATAGCCAAATATGACTATGATATCCTCCAAGAAGCTGATAATCACTTTTTGTGACGCACTTCTGGTGGGGGCAGCTTCTATCCACTTGGTGAAATAGTCTGTTGTAGTCAGGATCCATCTGTGTTGGCCACTTGATGGAGGATGTATTTCTCCGATGAAGTCCATCCCCCACTATTGAAAAGGTGTTGAAGCTACTACAGGCTTCAGTGGTAGTGGTCTAAGTTGCTGCTTTCTTGAGAACCTTTGACATTTGATGCAAGCTCTGAATTCTCTGCAGACATCAGTGAATAAGGTGGGCCAATAGTACCCAACTCTGAGAATTTTGTGAGCTGTGGTCTTCCAAAAATAATGTCCTCCACAAAGGCCACTATGGAATTCAAATATAACCTCCTGGGATTTCTGTGGGTTCAAACACCTCAGCAACACCCCTAGAGGGTCTCTCCAGTACAAGACTTGGCCAATGAGGCAATATTTGACCACCTTGAGTTTTAAAGATCTTTCTTTACTTTTAACCATTCCATCAGGGGGCTTCAACTCCTGCAGAAAGTACAAAATGTCTCGATACAAGGCACATTCTGTTAGTGGCAAGCCGTCCTGAGAGCTTTGGCTGGGCAACTCAGTTTGTTGAGTTCCTGAGCAAGTATTGATCAGACTAACCCCTAAGGCTCTGCAATTGGATTCAGCCAGTAGCTTGGCCAAACCCTACCCCTTAACCAACTTGGTGGGTTTTATTTCGAGGTCAAACTCAAGGATCTTAGCAATTTATTTACCTCTTCTCCCATCTATGTCAGGCTGTACAAGGATGTCCTTCATAGAGGTTGAAGGAACGTATGTGGTCACTCTTGAGTGCAAGACATAGACTCTGAAATCTTTAAGAGATTTCACCAAGGCATAGGCATGTTTCTCCATGATTTCGTACCTGATTTCTGCATCTCTTAATGCTTTACTGAAGAAGGAAATGGGTTGCTCTCACCCTTCCTCATTTTTATGCAATAAGACCACTGCTACTGTATCAAAAGAAGCAAAAGAAAAAACTAGGAAGTCTTTGGAATAGTCAGGACTAATCAACACAGGTGCCTCAGTTAATGCCCTTTTTATTTGGACAAAAGATTCCCTAGGTTCAACGGTCCACTTCACTTCATTTCCCTTTTTGAGTATGGCTGTGATGTGTTTCACCAGTTCAGAAAAATTTGAGACGAACCTCCTCAGAAAGTTAATCTTTCCTAAAAAGGCCTAGAATTCCTTTTTAGACCTGGGGAGTGATAGGGTCTGAATTGCCTCTACTCTACTGGGATCAATTCTCACTCCTTTTGCTGATACTATATGGCCTAACATCTTTCCCTCCACCATAGCAAATAAAGATTTCTTGGGATTTAGGGAAAGACCAAACCTCCGGCATTTCGAGAAAACTTTCCTTAAGTGATAGCAGTGCTCTTTATTAGACCTAGAGAAGACTGTGATATCATCCAGATAGATCACCACAAACTGATCTCTCTCTCTGACGAAGGCTATGTCCATGGATTGCTAAAATGTTACTCCTGCATTCATTAGTCTGAACGACATTTTGGCATACATGAATGTGCCCCAAGGAGTGGTGAAGGCTGTCTTTTCCCTATCCTCAGGCATGACCGATATATGATTATAGCCAGAAAATCCATCAATCATGGATATCTTGGATGCACCAGTTACCCTCTGCAATATGTGTTCCATATTAGGTAGGGGGTAATTGTCCTTTCTTGAGCTTCTGTTCAGATTCCTGAAGTCGAAACAAAGCATGATTTCGCCACTTTTCTTCCTTACCAGGACCAAATTGGCCACCCATTCAGAATATCTCAAGGGGACAATGATTTGGGCATATAACAACTTCTTCACTTCTTTTTCCATGACAGACAACAACATGGGATTTATCTGTCTTAGCTTCTACCTAAATGGCCTAGCCTCTTCCTTTAGTGGGATATTGTGTTCAATGATGGATGTGTCATATGTCTTGAGGTCTTCATAGGTCCATGCAAACACATTATCAAATTCTCTTAATAACTCGATATATTCAGCCCTATGTTCTCTGGTCAAACTGCTCGACAACTTGACAAAATTAGGCTCCTCCTGTGTGCTAATGTTGCACTCATCTATGTCATCATTTTCATTTGAAACCCTACCCTTCACTTCCACATCATTCCCATCGAACAATCTTTCTAAAGGGACTAGTCCCCTCAGAATGTGATTGCTAGGCAGCTGAATAATCTGGTGATTAGAAATTTCTTTTAAAAACACCTCAGGGTCAGGGTCACCTTCAAGGTCAGGATCCTGATCAATGTGCAACATAGAAAAAACATCAACATATTGGATATTTTTTTTGATTTCAAGATCATCTTTGAATACCTTCCAATGCTTGACATTATCCGATACGGAGGGCCTATATTTTATCTCAACATTATATTTGACCATAGACAGCAGAGGGATCTTGAACCGGCTAGCTGAAATGGCTAAAGAATCGGCCAAAGCATTTTGCTCCCTTGGAATAAAAGAGATGTTGAAAGATGAGAATAAATTGTCAATTAGGTCCCATACCTTCTCTTTGTAAGTTCTGAGCCGAGGATGCTTATTCTGGTAAGCGTTTTTGACTTGCTGGATAATCAACTCAGCATCTCCAAACACTCCTACTCCCTCAATCCCCATTTATTTTATAGCCCTTAAACCTATAACAAGAGCTTCATATTCTGCCACGTTATTAGTTGCTTCAAATTCAAGCTTGTATGATAGGGATATGGCTTTTTGACAAGGCGACATAAAGCCCACTCCAGCGCCTTCGCTAGAAGAAGCTCCATCAAAAAACATTTTCCAAATACAGGTGGTTGGAGGAGGTGTCCCGTGGTCAAATAAGGGATGCTTTCTGATTTGGATAGGGGCTTCAAGAGCATCAGTGAGCTGTAACAAACTAGATCCCAAATCAGTGTCTAGCGCAAAGATAGGGTGATTGTTAGGGTTTTCCTCATCGTTAACAATGTAGGCTAGCTGGGATTCTCTGTACAACCTCCCATGTTCCCCTCCAAAAACTAGAATAGTAGCATATGTGAGATCCATCTGTACTGTTCCTCCAAGATTTTTAATCCAAGATCTTGACAGCAGGATGCCGAACTTGGGAGGAACGTCGGCCACTACAATGTCCGTGACCACACTCTTCATTGGCAGCTGAAATAGAGAGACTGTCGAGTCTTTGATGACTCCAAGGCATTGCACCCTTCTTGAATCGAAAGAGTACAAATCATGATAATCCTTTTTCACCTCCAATCCCAATTCTTCCATTACTATTTTGGGCATAAGGTTATGGGAAGCCCCTGAATCCATGAGGCAGTTATGAAACACTTTATCATGTATGTTCAGGGATGTGTAGAAAGGAGTGGATGAATCATCTCTATCTTCTACCATGGGACCTAGGACGACTGCTGGATTTTCATCTTGGAGATTTATTGAGTCCATGGAAGGCTAGGGGGGCTAATATTGTAGCAGCTTGGAGATGGACTTTTTGAAATCTTCATTTTTAACTAGTTTGGAGAGGGGTACAGAAATTCTAATCTTTTGAATCTCATGCTCAAAAATAAAGGAGGAGAGAGACTTAGGAGCTTCCCTTACCTCGAAGACAGGTTCCTTGGTTGTTGGCGAAGCATTCTGAGTTTTCTTTTCTTTAGTAGTGGTTGTTGCAGCTTTAGTAGGCCTTTTCTCTATGAGGGGATGATCCTGGCTATCAAAATTCCCTTCTTTCTTTTTTGACCTGAGATTGTATCTGTTAGGAGTGTTGTTGGCCTTTTCCCCTTTACTCAACTCATTGATTTGGGTGTTGATAAGGGATTCTTCATATGCAGATTGCGTCAAATGAGGAAAAGGGGAAGTGTCCTCAATGCAGTGGATCTCAGGGTCGAGTTCATCCACCTCCTCCCCTTCCTCATGAGCAACTAGGCTATTCTGGAGAGGAGTCTAAATCCTCTGATCATCCCTATCTTTGCTTCTTTGTTCCTTTGGTAAAGTCTATGGAATATTGTTACCAGGCCTCCTGAAACCTCTGTTATCATTATTTTGGGGGTTTCTGTGTGTGGGCTTCCCCTCTAACTCCCACCTCTCCATCCTAGCCGAAAGGTATTTCAGTACTTTAGTTACCTCATCCATCTGAAGGGGAAGGGGAGATGAATGGGATGGGGAGGCCTCTGTTCTTCTCCTGGATATGTCTCTGTCAGCCTTATTCTTGAGTCGGTCAACAACCAATATGTTAGACTCTACTTCCACGGTTGCATCCTGCATGTGAGCCAAAGTGGTGGCTCTCCTTTCCCTCAGTAGGAGGCAGAAATCAGGATCAAAATCACTGGCATAAGTGATCTTTGTAGAGGCTTTAGAGGGATTTATCTCGGTGGGGATCTTATTGTACATTTTATTAAATATTTTGGAGAAGTTAGAGACAAACTATCCTGCCTTTCTCTTCAAAGACCCAAACTCAGTCATGTAATACATGAAGTCCTTTTTGTCTCCCCATTGTCTCAAAAAGGCACTATCTAGAGCCTCAATCCCATCAATAGATGTAGGAGGTAGGGCCCTAAACCATTTTCTAGCCTCGCCTTCAAGACTATGGATGAAAATCCTCATCCATACATCTGCATGCATGATAACATAATTAGATGTAAAACTGTAGAAGGCTTCAAGGTGTTCTTCTGCAGCTATGTCCCCTTCACCCGTAAAGTTGTGCAACTGCTTGAGGTAGCCATCCGTTGGAAGGGAATTGAGAGGCTAAGGCAACACAAGGGGAGCATACCTAGCAGCCATTATAGCCTCCATTCTGGTCATGGGGGGATTTGCTCCGGCCATAGGAATATTAGGTGGAGGAGAAGGGGCTCAAAAAGGGGATACTGGGAATGATCTTCCAGGAAACAATGGGGGATTTAGGGAGAAGGCTAATGGGCTTGAGTCAGCAGATGCTTCTCTCTCTGTAGAAGCGATAACAGTGACAAGAGGAGGAGTGGTAAAGCTAGGAGTGGGGAAATCTTCTGTGGTCCTAGGTCCACGCCAAGGTACAACTTCAGGGGAGAGGGGGGTGACAAGGATTTCTCCCTCCAATCCCAGACCAGGAGGGGAAAACTCAGTAGGAACACTCCCAAAATTCAGGAAATGGGAAACTTCAGAAAAAGGTCTGCTAGGAAGCTGAGGAGAAGAAAATGGATTTTCTACAGAAGGAGATGGAAGATTATCTGGTTCAGTGATGGAAGTTTCTCCTTCAGGGGCCTTTCCTTTTCTGAAAATCACATTCAGATTAGATTCAGGTGTAGCTAGAGGTAGCTGTGGATGGGACCGCGTGTGTCTGCCTCTAGAAGTCACAACTAAAATAGCAGGTTCGCTCTAGTGGAGTCATCACAATGGATTTGTCAGGTGCAGATTAGAAATCGTCAAGGGCTCTGATGCCTGATGCACCTTCAGAATCATAGGCTTAATGTCGTTCTATACCAAGGAAAATTTTCAACTTCGTCCCCGACAATGGTGCCAAAAATGTTGGTGTTGGAAGTCACTCCTAGATTGTAGCAGGAGCAGAGCCCATCAGTTTATGTCACAATTTGTTTATAGAGGGTGATCAAGTGGAAGAAAACTCAGAACAATATCGTTCTAACTCCAAAACTAGGCTAGACATGCACAGGTAGGTGAGGTCTTAGTTAAACTTTAGACAGTGAGTTGTAGTAAGGGTGAATAGGAGGAAGACTTCTGTGAGGAAAAGTTGAGGGATGATGTAGGCATTGAGCTTCTAGCAACTTGTAGAAGAAAAACTTGAACTTAAGAACTTCTTACGCTCAAATGTAGGCAACACTAGAGAATATAACGGTGTTACAATAAATTCTTTATCTTAACACAGTCACAGTAATTCACGCGAATCAGTCGATCATGAACTCTTTCAGTATGAGATGAAACTAGATGGGATAAGAAAGTTGTCTGTTATAAATCAAGAAATCTCATATACAGATACATAACCAAAGAACTAGGGTGTCTATTAAAACTTTATAATCGAGAGCTTTTCTCTACCATTGATGCTTACAAAAATAGAAAAACTGAGTATATATACTCAGAAAAATTTGCCCAACAGAGGCGTCCTCAAACCTCCAAGGCGTGGCATCTCTTCAGTCAAACCTGGATGAAAAACATTCATCAGACACCACCTTAACTCAGCATGGCTCTTGTAGGGGGGGGACCCACACACAAGGGTACCACGGGCTGATTACTCTAGGCCTTCCATACCTTCCATTTATGGCTCGAGCTGAGGTTTCACCTACCTGCTCGATTTCAATTAACTGATTCCCCAGGGAGTGGCCGAGACGATGCCCTCAAGAGAAGACCACGTGCCTGATCCCTAAGGCTCTAAGGCTAGCCTACCTTTCTCCTGGCACTGCCATCAATGTAACCCAGGGCCATGACTTGGTGCCTCTCTCAAGGGTGCTTCAGCATTTCTTCTTTCAGGAATTTCTACTTCCCCTGCCTTCAAATTTCCTGGTTCCCAATCTCGCGAAATGGACTTCCAGGATCAATGGTTGGATCAGCTCTAAACTGACGGCTAGGATCATTTTTCATTGAATGCATTGGTTCCACGCCCCTTCATCTTCTTTGTCCTTTTTCCATATGACCCAGTGCTATGACCGTGGGCCCACACCTAGAGGCGCCTTTGGCACTTTGCATTTCACGATTGGGAGGAAGCTGATTCTTGTTCTTCAAAGTCACGATAGGCGAAGAGGTGATAGAGCCCAATCATGAGCCACGTGTCCCTCCTTGATCGGATGGCCCATAACTTCTTCGACGATACTGTGGGCCCGAATCCTGGACACCTTCGCATCTCACATTTCACGGCTGGGAGGAGGTTGATTCATGTTCTTCAAAGTCACAATAGGAGAAGAGGCGATAAAGACCAATCGTGTGCCACGTGTCCCTCCTTGATCGGACAGCCCTGAACTTCTTCGACAATACTGTGGGCCCGAATCCTGGATGCCTTCGCATCTTGCGTATCACGGCTGGGAGGAAGTTGATCCTTGCTCTTCAAAGTCATGATACACAAAGAGGCGATAGAGCCCAATCATGCACCACGTGTCCCTCCTTGATCAGACGGACCTGAACTTCTTCAGTGATACTGTGGGCCCGAATCCTAGACGCCTTTGCATCTCACGTATCATGGCTGGGAGGAAGCTGATCCTTGCTCTTCAAAGTCACGATAGGCAAAGTGGCGATAGAGCCCAATCGTGTGCCACGTGTCCCTCCTTGATCGGACAGCCCTGAACTTCTTCAGCGATACTATGGGCCCAAATATTGGATGCCTTCGACACTTCACATTTCGGGGATCCCAGCTGTATAGAAAAAGTGCTTCAAGGTCGCTATGGGAAAAGCTGCGATAGATCCCGATCGTGCGCCACATGCTCCTCTGGGATGGATAGCCTGGATCATTTCGGCAAGACTGCGGGCTCGATTCCTGTGCTAAACATGGCATAATTCTGTCGGTCTCAAATATCCACCAACTGACGATCTACTCCATCAATCGATCCTCGCCGTCGGACACTGGGTCGTGCATCTGCTAACATTTTAAGCCTGAAATTGAGATTTTATGCACTGCACGGTGTGCTCACGGCCGCATCCTTGGACAAAATTCCTTTGTTGGAATTTTAGGCCTACTTCTTTGCATCTCGGGCTACGGGCTCAAAGGAGATAAAACAACCCATCCCTCTTAACAAGAATTAATGTTAACACAGTGGAGACCCAACTGAGATAACAAGTGAAAGGGACAGCTTGACTATCAATTCTGACATTAATGAGTGCACTCATCCAACCACACATAGAGTGTATGTTCCCATGAGGAATGCACAACCTAGGCAATAGGAATCAAATTCATTGCAGGGTTTTCCATTAGCAGGGATTGCGCAGAGGAGGCAGGTTGTCTAGAGGCAGTAAATTGGCACATGCATTCACCAATTTTTTTATAACAGTGTGAGACAATTGTATATTGTACTGATCTCTTGTATTATATTTTTGTATGAGATTGTTTCATGATCCATGATATAAACATAATATATGATAGTGGGGTTTTTAGATTTATGTTTTCCCGGTAAAAACATCTATGTTATGTGTGATTGATCTTTCTTATTGACATTACAATTGGCGATCATGTTTTAAATTTTGAAAGAATATTAGTAGAAGCGATTATGTATTTAACAGTGGCATATAATTGTTAGATTAGGAGAATCCAGGCAATACATAATTTGTATTGAAATTTCTACAAATCCGTTAGGACCGAAATGGCAACCCCACGAGGATATGAGTCCCCCTATGTTTTTATAGAGGTGGTACTCCTCTTTGGATAAGGATCTTCTTTAAATATTTTATATCAAGAAATAATATAGAATTGTGTCAAATTAATGACAAAATCCAAAGATTTATAACTCAAGAAAATTCAAATTGCTGAAAAATAAATATATAGAGAAAGTTCCTGAGAAGTGGACTAGGAGCCTCAAACATCACACATTACAGAAAAACACAGAAAATGATAATATTCTCACATCCATCACAGTCTAATAAAGTTTCTGATAACATTCAAAATAAAAGGAAATGGTCCAATTGCATAAAATAACTTTGAAAAAGTATTACTTATTAAGATCAAAAGAAGATTTTGATAAGTCAATTTCAAATATTTTATACTCAAAACTAAGAGTTACAAAATACAATCAAAATCGACTCTAAAATAGTTCTCTAGAATTTCTTCAAAAATGATAATGTATGTTACAACATTTGAAATTTAAAGGCATTCGTCCATAAATGTACTGGGATTGGAGCTCTGGTGGACCATAAACTATATACAAGAAGTATGAAGAAGAGGGAGGAATATGGAGCAGAGCATGAGAAATAAGATCTGGAAAGAAGACAAAAAGGAAGTTATCAGAGTTCGGTTATATTTTTCTAATGAAAATAAATACAACTCGATGAATTCTAAGAAGGAAGAAAGTATGTAATTAGTATAGACTTACTGTGATGGAGTATCTCTCTTTCTATTTGCTTGTTAATGCGTCTTTTGTATCTTTCCTTGTGTGGTTATGTGGTTGGTTGTAACTGCTTATGTTGGAATCTCAGAAATCTTGATTAGAGATTTGTTTAACCATTCTTGAATATACTCTCTTAAAGGAGCAATGGTCACTTCCTGCTTGACTTTGATATTTAATAATTCACTTTCAATTTCTCTATGGTCAATCTATAAATTTTGTAATGTAGTCTCAATGTCTTCATTTCTATTTGTATACTCCACAAGCCAATTATCAATATCATCATAAGTGTATTCCACCATATTATCAAATTTTTTTGCTAATAATTTTTTCAAAGTTTCAACTTTCTCCTCAAACTGTTGTCTAGTCATGAGCATTGAATTTGATATCAAGTTTGTATTTGCCACTTCAATAGTAGTACCTGCAATATCTAACCCGATAAATTTTGTATATGTATTAGTATTTTTGAGTGATAATTCATTAAGTTGACTTAATAATCCTCTTAATGTATTAATCCTTTCAATCCAACACACTTTTAATTATTTCATGCCGCTTTGAGAAGACAAATCTTCTTGTTTTCTCCTTTATTCTTTTATTGCTGAGACTTTTGCAACAAACATGGCAACCTCGTTTAGAAGAAATATTTCATCATTTTTTAAATATGCATTCAAATATTATTTAGTATTTTTTATTCTAAGCCCTAGAGAAAAAAATATTTTTGCTAAGTCCCATATATCTAAAATAAGTGACATTCTTTTCTTTATATTTTCTTCCACGAAATGTCGAGTAGCGTTGAGTAAGCTTGAGATTCATTTCAATCTTAGACTTGACTCACGGGCTTTTTGAAGAATTCTCTCAGGTTGAATCACATCAACAGGGGTGGCCAACATAGGTGGAGGCATAAAAGGTGCTTCCAATTCTTTGATTCTTTCCTTAAGCCTAAGATTTTCTTCCTCCATATCGACTATTGAGACATCTAGTGCATTCCCTATGACCTTGTGAATTGAAGATAATTTTGATGGAAGCATATCTCTGACATCAATAGTGGAACGCTCTTTTCCCTTTTTATTTTTCGAATTTCTTTCAAAGATTAATTTCTTTGAATACTTATCAAATAATGCATTATGTACGGAAAATGTTTCTTCATCAGAAAAGACTTCCATCTTGGAAAGCAAGTGCATTAGAAAACTATATATTCTCTTGTACTCATTCCTTTTTGTCATGGAACTCGATATTTTCAATATCAACATCTAAATCCACATCATCGAGCGAAATATCATTTTCGGGTATGTTTTTTTTTTATCGCCTCCCTGTTGAGAATTAATTCTTTTCCTTTTCATTTTCAATTTATGAGAGTTTTCTAAACTTCCTTGAGGAGGATTTGTCTCTCCATCATCGCCTAAAGCATTATTTGAGGGTTTTCTTTATTGATTCATTGCAGATTGAAAATTTAATTTAGGCACAACACTTCTATGAGAAACAATGGGATTCTAGTCACTTTTTTCACCTGAGAGTTTCTCTTTTTCCTTATATTGCTTTGTAGTACTCACTATGGTCTCTATATCACCAGAAATTTTCTTAGTATCTTGAACAACAAGGTCATGATTTTCACCTTATTATTCTCCAAATATAAGGGTATTAACTAATGAAGGACTTAGTCCAACTGATATCATATTGTTATAAAAAAGGTGGTCAGGATTAAACCCCCTAATTTCTTCTACAAATTTTAGATTATACTGGTCAAAATATGAAGCATATTCATCAATATTAGAAATTCCTCTCAACATAATTTCACCGAGTTTCCAAGGCAAAGGAATAAACCATTTTTTCTTTTTTTCATAAAAAACATGGAACCAGAATTTATATTGCCTTGCTACCTCTATAATAAACAATTTATCTGGCATATAATAAGGAAGAAAGATAGGTTTTTCGTGAGAACGGAAAATATTAATGATGTTATAATCATCCATTTTCTCCAAAACTCTCTTTGTATTTAGAAAAGTGGATTCTTCCAATGAAAGTCTAGAAGTATCCTCTCCTAAGAGCAATTTCTTGAATTCAGACACAAAATCATTATATACTTCATAAAAGTAGTGAATAATATTTTGTCTCCAGAGAGCCTAATACCACATAGTAATAGGATATACCTTTGAATTTACCCTCTTTCCAATACTCAGGCCTTTAAAAATATGGCAGCATGTAATGGAAAATATCAGATAAGAATCCATGTATAAATTTTTCTCATTCTTAAAATTCATTAATTGTGCATAAATTTCATTAGATATAATCTTCGTCCAATCAAAGACAACATTTTCATGGACATTAAAATGTAGAAGATATAGATCTAGACGAGGGATAGTAGCTGCAGAATCTTGACCAGTGATTCTTGTAAAACTCCAAGCAATTTCTCGATAAGGGTCTTTCAAAGAATTGGCCTGAATTCTGGATACGTCTTGTGGTATTGTTGTAGGGTCTTGAAAATATTCCTACAAGAGTTCTATTCCATTATTTCTTCCCTTCAGAAAATTTCTAGCTTCATCTCCTTTGTACGTTATATTTGGCTCTGGTAATTTCAACATTGTCTTGAAGACTGAAGGTGCTAATGAAATAGTGGGGTCATTTTGTAGTGGAATTTTCCTAATGTTCTGAACAAATTTGTCTATGCACCAAGTGATAATATCTTTGTAGTCAAAAACTTTAGGCACATAACCAGTCAGGGATATTCCTGACATCCAAAATTATTGTTTCCTCTGTCTGGGGATGTTGAATAATACCAATATGATCTTGACTAGTGGTAATTGTGATATTATCTAGCGAACAGATTCAAAGTATCCCCACATAATTTTTGTTTTCTCTCAACCATATTTACCAGGTTGATGAAATTCTTTGTAATACCACCTAGAACAATGATAAAATCTCATTCAATAATACTTCAATCTTGTTTTCAATGGAAGAGTTAATATGGAATAAATATAATTGCCTCAAGAAAAATGTCATTAATAACGGCCCTTTCAAAATTCAATTTTAGCAGTTAAGTCTGTAGTATCAACATTAAATCTAACTCGAGAAGTGTGAAATAAATGGGACACGTCATGGAGGGGAGTTAGGGTGTAAGAAATATTCAAATGAAATTGCAAGTCCACCAACTCATGAACCCATCGTGAAAGGAAAAATGGTTAAGTGTTGGTACCTCTTGAACGGACTTACAAAAATGGAAAGATACATAATTACGATTCCACGAGTCTATGATGAAATAAAAAGGAACTAAGTGTTGGAAAAGGGTTTATGGAAGAAATAAATATATACCATGAGTCTGTAAGTCATCCAACCCACAAATCCATGAATATAATAAAGTGACTAATTATGGCAGAATGTGTAGGCTACGGAAAAGAGAAGAGCACATGGTATGACACATAAATATTGTAGGGCCACAACATTCTTAGAAGAAGAAATTTTATGTATGGAAGAGTGAAAGAAAAGAAAGGTATAAGGGTAAACAACTTCATTTTTGGATTACCCAAATCTGGAAATAAATTAGTCATATTGTAATCGACCACCTTTCCAAATATGCTCAGTTAGGTGCCCTCCAAAAACAGGTCACATCATTCATTATGGCTTAAATTTTCATGAATAATATCTTCAAATTTTATGGAATGCCTCACTCTATTGTCTCCAACCGTGATCCAAACTTCACTAGCAACTTTTGGCAAGAATTTTTCAAGCTCGAGGAAACCCAATTGCATCTGAGAATGACCTATCATCCCCATATTGATGGTCAAATTGAAGTTTCCAACAAGAGCGTGGAAACACATTTCAGGTTCTTCTTGTCAGACAAAAAAAATCAATGGGATCATTGGTTACCGCTAATTGAATGGTGGTACAACATATCTTACCATGCTACCACTCGCATGACTTTCTTTCAAGTGGTCTATGGTCAAAATACACCTTCTGTATTCTCCTACATACCAAGTGTCTCCAAGTTCCAGGAAAAATACCACACCCTTACAGTCCAAGATACCATTCTTCGTACCCTCAAAGAGAATTGGTCATGGCTAATGCTAATTTGTTGAAGGGGACCAAGTGTTTCTTTGTCTACAACCTTATAAGAAAACATCCCTTAAAGAAAAATATTGTTAGAAAATTTCTCAAAGTTTTATGTCCCTTATATAATTATTAGGCATTGGGGCTCGTGTCCTACAACTGATTTTCCCCTGATCACTCTAAGCTCCATCCTATTTTTCATGTTTCTTGCTTGAAGAAAGTGATTGGAACCAAGTGCTAGACTCAAACTAGTCTCCCTGAATTGGATGAAGAAGGTTGTTGGTTGATTCTTTTACTTATTATTATTGCACTAACCCAGGTTTAGATCTCAATAGGTCTCCAATAGAACCCTAAAAAAATATAGGCCCTCCTCGTAAACCAGAAGGAAACGTTGCGCACAGGGTGCACAATGTAGTCTCACCCAAGATAGATTTTATGGGTGACTCCAATACTCAAGTGTTTGTAGTATAGGAAAGAGTGGGGATATGTGATGGTGTTATTTCTTCTTCATGCATTATCCTTGTTAATTATTCAAGTACTTCTTTGACTTATCCATTTTTAAAACTATGCATGCATGTTGATATTTATAGTTTAACCACTCATGAGTAAGTTAATGATCAAAAGAAAGTAAACATTCACAACACATAAGTTTACCATGGTTCACCCCCTCTTGGAGCTACATCCACAAAGATCTGGCTCTATTCTCTTTTATTTATTCTGCTACAAAATCTTGTGTTGAACGCATTACATCTTTAGAAATACAATCAAGATGAGGGAAAGAAACCTTTGTGAGACAGACTAGATCACATCAGGCTCCTCAGCTCGTGACCTAACCCTCAAATACTACCTTACTCGACTCTTCTACAAGACTTATTACAATCAACAATCCACAAATCACAATAATCAACTATATTTTCCTCTACTAACCTCAACAAGAATAAATCGCGCAGTAAGATGGCTACCCCATGATATCCTCAAGTTTCACTTCCTCCTGCTGCACGGACCCTGCCATAGGTTGTGTCCTTGGCCCGTCATATTATTCCCTTTTACTGTTAATGCCATTTCCTTTGTAGGTTTCTTCACCCTTGGAAGGTTGTTGTGGGTTGCCTATTGCTAATGGGTCATGGCCCTGCGCACTGTCATGCAAAACAATGTCCATCCCAGCCATCATTGCGGCCTTCCCTTCTTCCTCTACCAGTGTGGTGCTCACTGGTGCAATTTGCAGTGAAGGAATTGCGTCGACATAGAGGATTCCCTTTGTCTATGTAAACTCATGTTTTGCCTCTGCGGTTTCCTGCAGTGACATGTGTCTACTGCGTGTTTTTCCATGTTATTTGGCTAGGTGCGCCGACCTTTGGAGGTTCCATCATAAGTACTTATTCCTTCCTTGATTGAACTTCGGCTACTACGATCAATGAAATCGCTTATTATCCTCTTGCCTTTGTGTTTCTTAGCTTCGCAGGTTTGGAAATTCACAATACGTATTGTTTGGTCCACGTTTTAGTTATATACAGGGTGTCATAAGTGCCCTGAATCTTCTCGGAGATGCTTCTTTGATGGCCATAAATGCATTAAATATAGTCAAGCATGCTTCTTTAAGTTTCATAAATGACCAATTCATGCCTTTTTACCCTGATGATCAGTTTTTTCGTTTCCAACTGTTGGCCTGTTTCCCGATGCAATGCAATTTTTTGGTGTGTCGTATGTTTCTGTGTGACTTGTCCCTAGTGCATTGTGTTTTCTTCTTGTCAAACATATGTTGTGCGCGGTCACTTTTTCTTCTTTTCGTGTTGATCCCATTGTCTGTTGTGCACGATATTTCTCAGTATTTTGTATTTTCTTTATTTGTTTTCCTTTTCTACTTTTTTCTTTCTTTGTTTTCTTTTTCTACTTTTTTCTTTCTTTGTTTTCTTTTTCTACTTTGTATTTTTTTTTTTTTTTCT
>ML779542.1:313024-340797 GCA_009831015.1 Picea engelmannii
AGTTTTATTTCTTAATATCGACTATAGTACACTATATACATGAGTTTCTTACTACGTTGTAATTTTTAGGGGTTAGTAGGTCAATTATCCCTGTACAATTTTAGTCGACTACCATTGATCATTCCTTTTAGTTATGTTCCTCCCAAGTATTTCAATTGTACATATCCCCCATCTATGAAGGTATTTAATTCATATGGCCCTAGCCAATGCATTCTAAACTTACAAGGGTGTTGCAAAAATTTATTGTCATAGAGAAGAACTAAGTCTTCCTCATTAATTTTTTTTTTTTTTTTAATATGTTTGTCATTCTAGACTTTGTCTTTTGATTTTTATACTTGGTGAAATCCTACCAGAATCATGTCCTCTTTCATTTCCATTATTTGATTTAACCTCTCTTGTATTGTGCCTCTTTTTTTCATGTTGGTAATTGTTGCTACGCACAGAATGGGTACCAGAAACTCTAATGGCACCACTACTTCACGTCCATACACCAATATGAATGGTGTTTGTCCTATCAATTTCTTACATATATTCTAATATTCCCACAACACCACTGGTATTTTCAAGTCTCAATCATCCATTTTAACATTGCAGAGCTTAGTCAAAGCATTTTCCAAAATCTTATTGAAATCTTATACTGTTCCATTTGCATGAGGATGATATGGTATACTATTTTGGTGATAGACTTAAAACTCTTCAGTCATAGCCATGATGGTATTATTAACAAAATGAGTGCCTTAGTCACTCATTAAAATACTAGGACATCCAAATCTAGTGATCACTTGCTCAAATAGGAAGCATGATGTTGTCTCTGCACTACAATCTTTGAATGGTGTCTCTTTTTCCCATCTTGTTAAGTATTCAGTCGCAGTAATGATATATCTAGCTCCTGACCTCTTTGTTGGTGGATTAATAGGTCCAACGAAGTCTATTTCCCATTTTTCAAATACCTGCAGAGTCACTTGTGGTCTTAGGGGCATCTCATCCCTTCTCTTGGGTTTGTCAACCCTCTGTCATACATCACATTTCTGGCAATATTCCTTGGCATCTTTATGGATTTTTGGCCACCATAATCTTGCATGCATTACCTTCTGCATGGTATCTTTTCCTGCATAGTGTCCTCCATCTATACCTTCATGAGCTTATACTAAAATTCTGGGTCGTTCATGTTCCAATACACACCTCAAAATGTTATATGTGCCCATATTGTATAAATGTCTTTCAATGATTTGATAGTCTGCATCTTTGACTACCATATTTTTCTTTTGCGCAGTACTAAATTCCTGTGGCACTACCCATGTACTTAAGTATTCAATAATATCAGTGAAGTATTCATTAGCTACATGTACTGCAAATAATTGTGCATCATGGAAGTTGTATTCCAAGTTAGTAGGTTCTTCTCCATTAGTTACCCTTGACAGGTGATCTGGTCCTACATTCAGCTTCCCTAGTTTGACTATCACTTCAAAATCAAATTCCTAGAATAATAATAACCATCGACAGATCCTCCCCCCCCCCCCCCNAGATATTTGAGGGGAAAATGGTCTGTGAACATTTTAAAATTTTTATCCAGTAAATAGTGCATGAATTTATGAAGTGCATATACCATGGCCATGCCTTCTCTTTCTGTGGTGTTATAATTCTACTCAGATTCTGACAACTTTCTTCTTGCAAATGTTATAGGATGGTCTAAGTCACATGCTCCTAGTTGCACTGGAATTGTTCCAAGTTCTATGAATAATGCATCTATGTGCACATGAAATGTATTTTCCCAATATAGAAATACTAATATAGGTTTTGTCACTATATTTTCCTTTAGAGTGTCCAATCCATGTTGATAGTCCTCATTCCACTGAAATCCGGTGTCTTTTTTTAACAGTTTTTCCATTGGTGTAGTAATCTGCACATACCCCTTTATAAACTTCCTATAATATAATGTATGTCCCAATGTTTCCCTTAACTGGTGTACTGAATTTGGCGGTGGTAAATTCACAATGAATGCAATCTTAGCAGGGCCCACTATTAAACCTTGTTTACACACTATCCATCCCAACAATATTCCAATAGGTGTACCAAAAATGAATTTCTTGATGTTTAATGATCTCTAACATTTCTTGCATCTTTCCAACATTAGTCTTAAAACTTCTACATGGTATTTTAACAGACTATATACAGTCCAGTCATCCAGATATACTTCTAGAAACCGATGTATGAATTCCTTGAAATCACTATGACTACTCTTGAAAAAATGGTTGGTACATTCTTCAACCCAAATGGCATGATTGTATATTGGTAGGATCCCCATTCTGTATCAAAAGTAGTCTTATACCTATCCTCTGGATTTATTTTCATCTAATGGTAACCTAAGAATCCATCTATGAATGAATATGCTTCCTGGCCTCCCACATTCTCTAAGACTTCATCTGCAAAAGGGGTAGGGAAAGGGTCATGTAAGAAAGCATCATTAAGTTTCCTCATATCCACACAAATCATTATCCTCCTTTGCTTCTTTTCTTGGACTACCACAGGACTGATCCATTCAGTTTCCTCTACTGGTTCTATAATACCAGCTTCCAACATTCGATCAATTTTTTCTTTTACTTTTTGCTTATACATTGATTCATTTTGTAAGGTATTTTCCTGACAGGTCTAACCTCAGGTTTGAGGGTTATTTTCATCTCACATATCTCCCCTACTATGCCTTTCATCTCTGTAAAGGTCGTTGGAAATAGGTCATTGTATTCACGCAGTAACCATATTATTTTTTCTACTATTTTCTCATCCAAATAGTCTCGAATACTCACCATTTTAGGATTGTCATTCGTCCCAATGTTGAATTTATTAACTTTAATTGGTGCAACAAATACTTCATACTCTGGAGATGAAAATTCCACCTCTCTTTCTCCCTTAATCTCTATGATTTGAATGTTGCATGGATCATCTTCATCTTGTAATTCTTCTTCCACATGATAGCATGGGAATAACTCTTTGACTGTCTGTTTGTTCTGTTGTTGATATTATGTCATGATTTCAACCTATGGTTCATCAATAAATATCACTCCCCATATCAGATTTAGCATTGAATCAATGTTGGGGTTTGCATGTTCAAATGAGAAAGTTTCTACAAAATTATGTTGTAATCATGTCCATTCTGTAGTGCCTCTATGCATATCTTGGTCTATATACTAGTTCCTTGGGATTCTTTCCAATGTATGGATAAAGTGATGAGGCCATTCCTCTGGTGGTGTCATCCTCCATTTTGTCTTACACTTCTCCAAGTGTTCTACTAGTGTTTCTTGTCCATCAGACCTCTGCATTTTATTGCTTCCTTGTTCTATGCCAAATCTAATGTGCATTAGTTGTTTACATTGATACCAGTCATGAATACTTTCTTTGTGCACACCCCATCATCTTGCAGGTTTCGCCTTGAGTGCAATATCTAGGGATACAAGCCTCTGATTTTCTAACACTTTGTCTACATATTTTGTCAAGAATTCATCTAAGTCATTTATCCCATAAAAACTGGGAGTTTCTCTTGTTTCTGTACCAACCCATCTTACTGCATCATATATTCTTGTGCATCTCCTTGTGGAAACTTTATGTGATAGTTGTTTCCAATTCTCCAAACCCGTGTCTAAGTCAAACGCACATGATGTAATGCTTCTCTAGATAAGTACCCCATCTGCAGTTGGGTTAATATAATCCTCTTGTCACGCGGTGGTTCTGTACAACTGATTTATTTCTTCCAAATCCAAACAAGTGGCCTCTACAAACCTTTCTCCTTATGAAGGATCCAATGATGCAATGATTCTATTAGCTTGATTCAAAAGTCATTTTTATTATCTTCAGGTTGATTATAGCCTGGTTGTCAAATTCCCAATCTAATCCAAGTAATCTCAAGTAAGGTGGTGTGTCATCCACTATCTCTATTACTTTAAAATCTACCATATTGTGCACTCCAACAAAATATATTGTCACACCTTTAAGCCTTCCAATAGGTAACACTCTGTGTTGATTTGCTAGTCTCAACTAGACAGGTGAATAGTCTAGGGTGGGTTCCCCTATACACTGTCATGTCTTCTTAGGTAAGACATTTACTTCAGAGCCTAAATCTAATATAACATCACCCATATTGAAATCCCCAATCTTGGTATTCATTCTTAATTCTCTTCTTGTCCTTCTTCTTGTATGGATATGATTAATGGTTTTCTTCTTTAATTTCCCTTCTACCTCTGTGTTACATATTTCTAGCATATTTTGTAAGACCTTAACAGATGATGGATCATTCAATAGTTTAACACGGGATTGCATAAAAGTATTTATGGTACTTACTTTCTCTAGAGGTTTTTCTTTAATTGTATGGTCCATTGATAATGGAATCTCATATATTGGTGGGTTTGAATTTTGTTGCCTGACCGATGTAGATGAAACATTTTGTTTGAGAAACTCCTATCTAGACTCCTTAAATATTTCCTTTTTCTTTCCACGTGTCAAACTGCTTATCTGGCTCAGTGTTCTTCTTAACCCATTGGTGTTGATATGGATCTCGTGTCACTGCATCAGTTCTTGTATTGGATCCTCCTCGAGTGACTATTTTGATGTTTCTCCCATCATCCCTAGATTTTGTAGAAATCCATTGGTCATTCTAGTTGTTCTAGTTCTTTTTTTCTTGGATATTCCCCAAGAGTGTTGCACAGTCTTTTGTGTCATGGTCTGTTGTGTGATAGTACATACATGTTGATGGTGGGAGTGGAAAATCCCTTGCATAATGTCTTGGTTGTTGGTAGTTGTGGCACACTACTAGTCCTTTGTCTCATCCAAATCCTCCCCTGCCTCATCCTCCACCTTTATATCCACCTCTATCTTCATGTGGTACATTGTACTGAGGTACCTAGATATATTGTGTGGGGTTATACTGTGGTTGTGCATTATTATACGGTGGTTGTGCATTGTTGTATTGTTGTTGCACATTGTGGTATGATAGTTGTACTTGGTTGAACCGAGTTGCAGCTTGTCATGTCATCATTTTATCTTGCACCCTATAAGTATCTGAAGTTCTTTCTCTCATTATCTCCATTGTTCTATAATCCTTATCATCATGTCCCACTGATTTGCAAAAATTGCAATATGAACTTTTTGGTACTATCTTATACTTATGCATCATTGGACAATGATATGGATCATTCCCATGTGTTTTAAAAATCTCGCACCATGGTCCTTGGTGGGCGCATGCCTATTTAGAGGAAATACATATTTTTGGAAAGGAAGACCTAATTTTGGAGCACGCACTACAACTGGCAAGAATGTAGCATACAAAAAAAGAAGAAAAGTAGCATGCAAGAGGAAAAGTCACATGGGGAGGAGGTAGGAAAGTGTAATCATGATAGGGTTAGGGTTTTTGTTAAGGATTGTAATGTCTATAAGCCTATAAAATAGTATAAATAAATACCTAGGAGGGCTAGAGTCGAAGTTGGTAGGTTGGTGTTGTTGTTGTTTTTGGTTGGTTGTACTAGAAGATGATCTAGGTTGTCAAGCATAATAATTCATGTAGAGGAGTCGAATAGGAGAATATTTGAGGGTTAGGTCGTAGGTTGAGGAGCCTGGTGTGATCTAGTCCACCTCATAAAGTATTTTTACTCTAATCTTGATTGTATTACTGAGATTTAATGCATGCAACACTAGATTTTGCAGCAGATTAAATAAAAGAGCATAGAAGCCATATCTTTGTGGGCGTAGCCCTAGGAGGGGGTGAACCATGATAAAACTTATGTTCTGTGTGATTTTTATTGAGTATTTACCTTATGTTAATGATTATCTTATGAATGAATGATTAACTAGATGCATTAGCATGCATGCATAAGGCTCAAAATGAATGAATCCTAGAAGTACTTAAACATTTAACAAGGTTAGTGCATGAAGAGGAAATAAAACAATCCCAGATCCCCACTCATTCATAGAATAAAAAAACTTGGGTATTGTAGTCACCCATAGAGCTATCTTGGGTGAGACTACATTGTGCACCTTGTTCTCAGCGTTTCCTTCTGGTTTACCAGGAGGGCCTATATTTTTAGAGAGTTTCATTGGAAACATGTTGAGATCCGAACCTGGGTCAACCCAAGAAAAAGTAAGAAGTAAAATACCTAACAAATAAATGGTTTTTTTGCCGGCTGGAATTGCAAGGGATTGAGTGGATGAGATTTGTGGAAGAAATGTACAAAGGATGAAACTATAGAAGGTAATGTTCGGGCCATGGAATCCAACAAAGGTGAAGATCAAAAGATGGTTGAAAATGAAGGAACTTGAGTTTGCACAAAAAGAAAACAGAAACCCTAAGATAACATCATGCAAATATATCGACAAATACGTGTTTAGTGACTTGCAGGATGTATTTTTCTATGATTTCCCGCATTTGTTGGAGGAGATTAAGGCTAAAATACAACCACCCTAAAAATCGAATTAGAAGGCTTGAGTGGAAACTTATGGAGATCATGCAGTGATAGCAATTTAATAACAAATTTACACGCGCAGTAGATTTCTGGTTAAATAATATTGTTGCAGGGTTTGTCACCAAATTTGCAGTAGATATAGCGAAGTCTTACACCGCAACATAGCAAGATTTTATAAAGGGACCTAGAGGTAGATACATCAGATCATTGTATACTTCAATCAAGATTTTATAGTATGACAATGATGTGATTACTATGGAATCAGATAGCTAAACCTCCTTGCGTGCATGGGGGAAGGGGGAAAGCATTGATAGGAGGTTGATAAATGGAGAAAGAGATGGATAAAAGAAATAAGGAGGAGGCCATGGACCCAATCATGATGGAGAAAGACTAGATAAAGCATATAATGGCAAACAATGGAAAGACGCAGAGTGGAGTACCCTACCTTATAATATGAATAAAAAGAAGAGATCCATAGCTGGTAGAGAGGGCTTGGAAAGAGATGAAGAAGAGGTACATGATCTTCGGGTTGTGGAGAAAATTGAGGAAATATTGTGCGCAACATATGAAAGGAAAACAGGAGGTCTAAGGGTAGGAACAAAAGGTAGAAATCCAATCCAGATCACCTTCAGTGTGGGACCTACAACCCCATGTGCGAATAACACACTAGAAAGAACACCAGTGTTTAGACAACCAGATTTTAGTGGAAGAAGAAAACATGAAACACATCCAAGAAAGGAGCATAAACTGGAGGAGCCACTTCAGGAAGTAACATTCAATTTTCTACATCCCGTTGAGGTAGTAGTTCAACATAGTTCAAAATGGCAAGACATGATCTCATGATCAGGTTACTAGGATTTCCGGGAGAGGCATCATAGGACCCTAAAAATCACTTATTCATCCGTGAGAAGATATGGGAAGAAAAGAATATCATAGATGAGGATACAAAGCTCTCACAATTAGAAATCACACTGAGAGATCACGCACTAGGCTGGTACATGAGCCTAGATGTAAACAGTCCACCAGGAGTAACAAAGACTATTGAATATGTGAAAGAACTATCGATAAATGAATTTCAGAAGAAGGTTAAAGACCATATTGTTATTGTGCTCACTTTTCTGTTTCTTTCTGCTAAATATTTTGATAATATTTGTGCTCTTACTTTGAATATTACTATTTGGTACCTTACATAAATGGACCCATTTGGAGGAAGGTGAGAAAGTGGAGGTGGATTTTCGTCCTCAATGTCATGATCTAAAGAAGAAATTAAAATAGGAATAGAATATGACATAAATGCCAAAGATTATCTAGGTGGATATTGGTGGCCACCCACTTATTCCAACTGGCTTCTCTTGAGAGTGTTATTTCAACACATTCTTCTATAATTATTTGTAATTGTGGGTTCTACACTTTTGGGGTTGTTTGAATCCCTACATAGCTTCTAGATGGATATTGGTGGCCACCCATCTAATCCAATTGGATTATTTTGGATGTTTTCATGTCAACACATCTTTCTATAATTCCAGGGCCGTTTTGGGGCCCTAAACAATGTTTTTTTGTCTTGACACAGTCAAACTATAGATGGAGTTAGAGTTTGATGACATAATGTGTAGTTCTCAAAAATACCTTTCCAACGGGATATCATACACCTAAAACAGAGGTTGTATGAAAACATTACGACCCCATGAAGTTGAGGTACCAAATTACCCATTAGGGCCCACATAACTTTTAGTGTTTCATCTCCTAGGGTTAGGTATTTGGATGTCTAGGGTTTTGGAATTCATGAGTAATGTTAAAAACAGCTCTAGAGCATCAACAACTTTCAATTTCAGTGTTTGTGCGGCTTCTGGAGAGATGATGTTCTTTTGGCTTCCACTATCGATGATAACATGCACAGGTTGTCCTTTCACCCAAAACTTGGTGTGAAACAGTCAGTCTCTCCCGCTCTTCTTCGCGTTCTGGTGTTACGATGGGTAGTTACTGGACTTTCTCTGTCTGCAYGGTKGCGACGCRCTGAAGAACAACATTGTGGGCTTGCGACAATGGTGTTGTGATTGGCACACTGGTATTAACTGCAAGACATATTGGAGATTCATGATTAGTATCAATGTTTTGACCCATTTCCATGACCATGGTCTGCTTCTGCGTTCTGCAATGTTCATTCAAGTGAGTGGATATTTGATGATGATCACACCACGTTCCTACAGCACACCAATACCCCTAATTGTAATCATTATGCTAAAACAGATGCACGTAGAAGCCACATCTCTTCTCAGAGATAGCTACCACCATTCTAGCAAGTGTTTTAAGTTTTGGCATTTTACAATTTCAACCTATTTTATTTATTCAATAGAACTTATTGTTCAGTGGATATATGTTGTTGTTCTCCATATCTATATTCTATTGTATTCATTCTGTTATTCATTTCGTTCCGCTCATAAATTTGGATCAGTGGTATCGGAGCAGTATGCTCTTCATTTATTTTTCTTCGTGCATGTCCCCAACGAGATCTGGGTACAAGAATTTTGGACTCGAACCGGTTGATCCTTTGTAAGATTGGTCACACCGAGCTTGAAAACAACCCATGGAGGAAGAAAATAAATATTATGGAGAAGGAGATCCTTTTAAAATGTTTCTCGAGGAAGATCTTGCGTGACAAAGGAACAAAATGATGGACAACTTTAAACAGATCCTTTGGCAACTACCCACAAGAGGCGCATCTTCATCAAGCGGCCATGCAACCCCCTTCAAGGTATAGGTAAATTTTGATATTCCATTATTTGAAGGACTGATAGATGAAAATGTTGTAGATAAATGGTTGAATATGCTCAAAGGGTATTTTTCGGTCCACAAATTTTCCAATAGGGAAAATATTACTTTTGCACTCCTCAAGGTCATCCCCCATGTTAAGGATTGGTGGGATACTTACTCTGAGCAAAGGCCATAGAGGAATCTACAATATTTTCGATCACCCCCACATGGGATTCCTTCAAGGATGCCATTAAATAAAAATACTATCCTGTTGGAAGCTACGAGGACCAATACACAATATGGACCACCCTACGTCAGGAAAGGGACCAGACAATACCAGATTTCACCAATATTTTCCATAACCTGCACACCAAATTAGGTATCAAAAACTCTGAACGACCGTGGTTGTCTGCATAGATACATTCAAATATAAATGGAGTTTTTGGACATCGCGTCATTGGATACAACTTATAGATATGCTGTCAAGATCGAGCAAAAAATTAAGCAGAAGAGGCGAGAGTTTGGATCTATAAAATCCTCATAGATGAAGTAGGGAAAAGATTTCCCCAACCCACAAAACAAGGGATATATCAAATATGGCCACTCTCAAGACAACTAGTCCAAGCCGCAACACAAGAAAGGTAATGAGAAGTCGAAGAAGGACACGGGAAAATGGTGTGAATACCATAAAATACCTTGGCACAACACTAAAGAATGTCACTCCAAGCAGTCACTGGTGGTCGAGTTAAAAGCTTCTGAGTCAAAGGAAGATTCTAACTCTGAATAAAATCTAGAAGGAGGAAAGTGGATTATGGATTCCAAACCCAGTGCCATTTTTTCTACCACCAAAGTTGAGCCAAGTGAACCAGAAGAACCAGAGGATGAGGAACACCTCTTTCACTCACATATGTGGTTAAAGGGGGCTCCACTTCATTTCATTTTCGATAGAGGCGGTCATAAGAACCTTATCTCAGTAGAGGTCTTCAAGAAGATGGACCTACCAAAGACACCACACCTATAACCCTACACCATTGGTTGGATTCACCAAGGAAGAGATCTTTGCATCAACCAACAGTGTTGTCTGCCCTATGGAATCAAGCCCTTCAAAGACGAGGTATTGTGTGATATGTATCCCCTTGAATTTTGTGATATTATTTTAGGACAACCATATTTGTGGAAGCGAAATGTTGTTTATGAATCTATACCCCGCAGTATTATTATTACTCTAGGTAGACAATTAGGATACCATAGGTGGCATCTCCTACCGTTATTTATTTAATCTCTATTAATCAATGCAGTAAGGTCATTTCACAAACCATGAATTTCATCTTCTTTGTGATCCATTCTTATAGTAAGAAGAAGGTCATTGCCACATTCATGGCCTCTACACAAATCATCTCTTTAAAATAGAATCAAGTGGATGGGATCGTGGAAGAGTACAAAGACATCTTCTCCTCACCCACCAGGGTACCAACGCACTGCCAAGTCAAGCATCCAATTGATCTAACCCCCGGTGCACCTCTACCTAATGGACCAATATATTGTCATTCACTGATGGGAAATGATGAAATCAAGTGTTAGATCCAAGAGATACTTAAAAATGGGCACATCAGACCCAAATCCTCCCCTTGCAGAAGCTCGATTGTACTAGTGCATAATAAAGGTGGGACCTAGCGATTCTGCATTGATTACAGAGCATTAAACAAAATCACAATAAGGAAATGACACCTGATTCCCCGAATTTATGACCTTGACCAACTCAAGGGGGTAAATTTATTCATCAATATTGACCTAAATTCTGGCTACCACCAGGTTCCCATCGAGCCAAATGATGTATGGAAGAAAAATTTCAAATCTAAATAAGGTCTCTTCGAATGGTTGGTCTTGCCTTTTGGCTTAACCAATTCACCAAACACTTTCATGAGATTGATGGATGATGTATTGAGACACTTCACAAACTATTTTGTGATGGTATATTTGGATGACATCCTCATCTTCAACAGAACTTGGGAGAAGCACATGCAACATATTTAGCAGCTTTTGAGCACTATGCAGTAGCACAAGTTGTATGCCAACTTGGAAAAATTCTCCTTTGACATGAACATGGTTCAATACTTGGGCTACATTGTTTATGAGCATAGGGTACATGTGGATCCAGCTAAGATCCAAGTCATTTGTGACTTTCCATCCTTGACCACACTGAACGAGCTTCGAAGCTTCTTAGGACTTTCCAATTTCTACCGACTGTTCGTGTTGGGATTCTCCCATATTGCATGGGTCCTCTGCCAAGTGACCAAGGGAGGTGGAAGGGAAAATTTCACGTGGGGGAATGTACAACAATGAGCATTTTATGATATGAAACATCTCTTGTTCTCATCTCCAGTAATCTCCTTACCTGATCTGCAACAACCATTAGAGATTGAGATTGATGCATCTAACTATGTTGTAGGCACAATTCTCACTCAACATGGTCATTCGACAGCATACCACAATGAGATACTCTTAGATATTGTCCAAAAATACCCCACCTATGACAAGGAAATCTATTCCATTATACAAGCTTGTCGTAAATGGAAAAATTACATTATGGGCAAGGAGACAATCATCCACACTGATCACAAGCCTCTACAATTCATACAGACACAAGGGAAGTTGGATAAAGTGGTCCACCTACCTGCATCAATTCCATATGAACATAAAGTATAAGACAAGGAGCACAAATCGTGTCATTGACTACCTAAGTCAACCTCTTGTGGTTTCCCTCACCACCGTGATCCATTCTTATGGGCATGAGGCATCTGAGTGGCCCCAACTTTATCAGCAAGATTCAGACTTCACCACCACCTATCATCTCTTGGGTACAGGAACAAATGTCACTGATTTTCACATTCAGGACAGGCTGTTATGCCATCTGGGCCATCTCTGTGTTCCTCCAAGAAAGCATGTAAATTTGATTTGGGAAGCTCACTACAGTAGGATGGTAGGATGTTTTGGCATGGAGAAAACTATGGTCATTCTACAAAAACATTTTATTGGCCAAAACTTCGACAAGACATCAACAAGTATATCAGATCTTGCACTTCCTATGCCATTTCAAAACTAGCCATCAAGAAGCAAGTATTATACACCCCTCTTTCTACTCCTGAGAGGCCTTGGGAATCATCTTAATGGATTACATGTTTGGCCTTTCATCCACCAAGAAAGGAAATGATTGTGTTTTTGTGGTGGTTTATCGGTTTTTGAAGATGACCATTCTCACAGCCTGCAAGAAGAGCATCATAGTGGCATATACTACCAAGATTTTCTTCGAACAATTGTGGGTCCATTTTGGGATACCACATACCATCATCTTCAATTAGGACAACAGGTTCCTCGGCACATTTTGGTTGAGTCTCTAGTCATTTTTGGACAACAATCTCACTAAATCCACTTGCTTCCACCCTCAAACCGATGGCTAAACATAGGTCGTCAATTAGATGATTGTGCACATATTGCACATGTATAACTCTAAGAATTCACATACATGGGATGAGAGTCTTCCCTATGTTCAGCACAGCTACAACATGGCTCTCCATAGCTCCACTGGCCATAGCCCCTTTCAGGTGGGGCTGGGATTCCAACCCTTGGGTCTCATTGATGTCGCACTACCAATTGCAACAAAATAGACAGATTCTTCCCATGTTCAGTCTGATGCTGAAAAAGCCACTAGATTCATTGAGAAGATTCAACACATCTTCCAACAAGTCCATGAGATTTTGTAGAAAGCCAATGCTAAGTACAAGAAACACCATGATCAACACTAGGTATCACACAAGTTTTAGGTGGGAGGCAAGGTTTGGTTACATTTGCAGAAAGAGCACCTTACATGGCCCCATTGGAAGCTCCTCCCACTTCGTTATGGTCCTTACACTATCATGAAGGTTGTGGGTAGCAATTATTTTGAGCTCAACACTCCACTATTCCTTGGCTTGCACCCAATGTTCAATGTGGACCTACTTAGACCATATTTTCCACCATTGTTGGATACCTCCAAGATCGCAGAACAGCTTACACCAACAAATATCAACCCTCACTACATGGAACAAGAATCCACTGATAAGATAGTGGACACACAGGTCAAGGGCAGTCTCCAGCAGAGGATCCATCTTTATCGAGTTTTCAAGGTAGGGTAGCTCCTACACCAAGGAAAGTGGCTCACCTGAGGCCAAATTCAATAGAATTTTCCTCACCTGATAGGGGAAATCAACGCAATGGAGACATTTTCTTCCTAAGGGGGGAGGACTAATCCAAGTGGATATTGGTGGCCACCCACCTGTTCCAACTGGCTTCTTTTGACAATTTTAGTTCAACATGTTCTTCTATAATTTTTTGTAATTGTGGGTTCTACACTTTCAAGGATAATTGAAGCCCTACATAGATTCCATATGGATATTGGTGGCCACCCACATAATCCAACTGGCCTATTTTGGATGTTTTCATGTTAGTACATCTTTTTGTACTTTGGGGGTCGTTTTGGGGCCCTAAACAATGTTTTTTTTGCTTGCTACAGTCAAACTATTGATGAAATCAGAGTTTGATGACATAATGTGTAGTTCTCAAAAATACCTTTCCAACAGGATATCACACACCTACAACGGAGGTTGTATCCAAAATTTATGACCCCGGTAAGTTGAGGTACCAACTTACCCATCGGGGCCCACATAACATTTGGTGTTTCATCTCCTAGGGTTAGTTTTTTGGATGTCTAGAGTTTTGGCATTCATGAGTAAGGTTAAAAAGGCCTCTGGAGCCTCAATTGTAATCAATTATTAGAGATAGATACCACCATTCGAGCAAGTGTTTTCAGTTCTGCAGTTTTACACTTTCAACCTATTTTATTTATTCAATAGAAGTTATTGCTCATTGGATATTTGTTGTTATTCTCCATATCTCTATGTTATTGTATTCAGTCTATTATTCATTTCGTTCTGCTCATAAATACAGATCAAAAGATGGCATAGATGCCAAATTAGGCTCGCAGGACAAGAGATTTTTATCAAATTTAACATCTCTTCTAATAATTATTTCATTGGAATGAGGTTGAAGAAGTCGGTAGTTGAATAAGTCGGTAACCTTTGACATCTTCAAAATATCCAACAAAAATGATCTTCTCACTTTTATATTGTAATTCTTTCCTTGTCTCATAAGGAATGTAAGCCCATGCTATACTACCAAATATGAGGAAGTGGCTAAATTTTGGCCTAATTTTTGTCCATGCTTCTTTCAATGTTATATTTTTTAAATGCTTTGTGGGAGTGCAATTTACTATGTAATTTGCATAGTTGATGGCTTCCACCTAATAATGAAGACTTAATCCTTTAGATTGGATCACACATTAGTCATTTCCTTCAATGTGTGATTATTTCTCTCAGCAGTACCATTTTGTTGTGGTCTATATGGAACAATATGTTGTATTTGAATTCTTGGTGCAGTGCAATAACTTGTAAATTTGTTGTTCACATGTTCACCTACATTCTAATTTCTTAACCTTTGAATTTGATGTCTAGATTAATTTTCTACAAGGGCCTTGTAGGCCAAAAATATGTCAAGAGGGTTTCAAGAGCTCAGACAACAAAATTTGCATCTAAGGGTGACATGCGCCTCCACTCTAGTGTATGAATGCAAACCTATATATACACATGGAAACAACGATATGCAATTCTTGATATACATGTTGTATGGATTTTAATATTTCTTCGAGAAACAGTGGAGCCTTACTAACATTCTAAATAGAGTAAATAGAGGAAGTGGGAAAACATAAAGGTGGCTATGATAATACTTATTACATGCGAATATACATATTAAAATCTATCCATGGCAAGAAACCAATCTCTTCGCTTACTTACTTCTATCATATTATATCTAAATACAGAATATAAAATGGAATAGATCAAAATTTTAGAATGCTTAATAGAAATAAATTAAATTGTGTTATATCATGAAGAAATGGCTACAGTGGATCTAACTTAAAAATTATAACGAAAAGTGGAATCTGTAAAAATCCCTCAACAATTAAATGAACATTCAATTTGCCGAGTTATTACATTGTCGACTAAACACAAGCATTCAATGTGCAATTAGGCACACAGAATTCAGTTTATGAATAACATTGAAAATTGAATTTTATACAAGGATATTCTATTTAATAACCAAAAGTAAAATACCGTGACCAGATGAATTTGATAATGAGGATGTTCTTCAACTTGAAAGCTTGTGTCGTCCTTTGCTTTCTAATTGAACAACTTCACCAGTACCTCCCAACCAACGCTAGGGGTACTCTTCTTCCCCCTTATCCCCTCGAGCCACAAAGAGGTCACACACAGAATTTTAGATCCAAATATCTCAAGTTTTCCCTTGCAGGGAGAGGCTTCCACCTCTTGCACAAACTCCCAGCCCAACTCACACAAGAAAACTAGTCACATGAAAATTTTGATAGCATTCTAGTCATCCAACAATAGGGTGCATTTACTTATTTCTCACCTTTCTTTTATAAAATTATTTGGCTTGACACTTGTATTCTCATGCACAATCAACTAATTTTTAATAATTAAAAAAAATATTATTCACTCCCAATACATGTCACACTTTCCCCAAGTTGCACATGTTTATTCATTTTTAATAAAAATAATTTATGCATTTTCTCTCACATCCACAATTAGTTCCTATATTTTCTCCTAGTTGTCCCTTCGTTCCTCAATTTCACCTTTATTGTCTCTCCTAACTAATTTACAGTTGGAGTTTGATTAGAACTCTTCTCTTAGTTAGGCTTTAGATTCTAGATTGACTTAGGATTCTAACTCTATGTTGACAACCCATTCTCTCATGAAAACAATTTATTTTAATTAAAATTCATTTTTATTAATTTCATACACACATTTTTCACATGTCTTATTTTTTATTCTTATTCTCCCTTTACTAGCTTTTATTAGTCTAATTTCCCTTAACTCATTTATATAAATTGTTTATACATAAACATTTAGACTTAGGTTTTTATTGTGTTCTCTTTCTTAAATTAACATAAAATTATCTAAATTCATATTCTCTTTTCTATCAGTTCTAAGTAATTGTTTTATTCTCTAAGATCTTCTATATTGTTAATAACTCATTAATTTATTCATGCAAAGTGCCCTCCAAGACGCACCTTTGTGCTCCAAGGGTGTCACTCATCAATGACTTAGTTTGGAAGTTGTTCGACACTTGGAGTCAATACTCCACTTGTAGACATTGTGTGAGACTAAGGGCTTACTGAGGAATATAGAATATGCCTTATTGTGTGCCCCTTAGAAATCCTTGTGAGTGATTGTCTCAGTTTTACCTCACGACATCGTGAACATCTCATGAACAAGGTAGTCATTAACCTTTAGTTCAGGTTAGGATGGGAGTGCTAGTAGGTTGTGATAGGGATGTTGCCACACCTCTCCCTCATCAATATGATATCTATGTATGACCCCTTTACTCCATATGTGAGTCATATTAGCAAGCCTCACCATGCCTGCATCCACTGGAAAAGATAATATTAATAACTCATATACATGCAATCCACAACTGAAATCATCATAATAAATGTGTAATAAAACAAGTACTCATAATCAAAGTCAATAGTCCACTCCCTAACTCAATCTGGAGTCCAAGGAAGTTTGTCGATGCTATCAACATCCTCATCATTTTATGTTTCCTACACACTCAGGAAATATCATCATAATACTTGTCAATGTCATACATCAATATTAATAACATATCAAAATTTCAATATCAAAACATAGCATAAACTCATAAACCAATTCATAAAATCATAATGTATCATGTTTACCCAGATCACTTGCATGCAAGTGTCCTAAAAAAATAATCAGTGTTATGAAAATGTGGTCAGTGAAACTGGATGTTACATACACCCCCTCTTGTTTTAAACTTTGTCTTGAAGTTTGTATAGTCTAACAATGAAAACAATAATATATCTGCTACTAATCTATATATCATCTCTCAAAATAAATATGGAAATTGTTGACACATCTCATGTGCATCATCCCAAGTGGCAGAATGTGGACTATAATTGTCCCACTGGACCTTGATCTGATCGACCAATCGACGTCGTATTTGTCAAATCCAGTATGTGGATTGGCACCGCTATGAGAACACCCCCATTCAATATCTGGAATGAACTCAAATCAATAACATGTGAAGGATTTGAAATACAATGACGTAAAATTGAAACATGAAACACATCGTGCATACGCCTCAAATAATCAAGTAAGGCTAGTCGATAAGCCACAGGTCCTTTATTTTATATAACTTTTAAAGGTCCCGCAAACCTTGGAGACAATTTAGCACCCTTTCCAAATTTATTGAACTCTTATATGGCTTTACCTGCAAAATTACTTTATCACCAACCTCATAACAACAGTCTATATGATGTGCATCTGCATAACTATTTTTTCAGTCTTGTGCTTCCTTAATCCTTTTCCTTATGTTTTGTATATTATCTTCCATTTCCTTAATCACTTATGGTCCCATCAGGACCCTATCCTCTACTTGATCCCAACTAAAAGGTGTCTGACAGAGTCATCTGTATTGACACTCAAACGGTGTCATCTTTATCGAACTCTAGTAACTATTATTATACAAAAATTCTACCAATGGTAAAAATTCTTCCCAACTTTTATGTTGATCCATCACATACATTCAAAGCATATCTTCTAGGTTTTGATTCTTTCTTTTTGTTGGACACACCTACCACATAGAGGGGGGGGTGAATGAGTGTGGGGCTCTTTTTCCCAAAACTTCCCTCTTGCACAAAAACTCATAAATTAGCATTAAACATTTATTCATTACCCATTGATGTCATTTATAACCAGTTAGATGTGAGCACATATCAACAACATATATCAAAAATATATCATCAACAAGTTATCACCACAATGAACACAAAGAACACAAGATGTATGTACAATTTTCTTTTTATTATGGACTACAATCCTTGGGGTTTATCAACAACAATTGAATAGAGTACAACTCTACAAGAGCACCAGCTCTATATGAAAGACTCAGCTTACATTCTCAGCACCAACTAAGATGAGGCAACAATCCTCAACAGATATCAATCTGTCAACAGGTACACAACCTATCAGTAGTGCAGCCCGTGTGTGCACGTGCCCTGGCTCAGTACAACCCACATGTAAACACGGCCAGTATATAAAGCAACAAGCGTATGCTTCTAAGCAACTAGGGTTTTTCTTTTTTTCACATGCTCGGATCCTCTGCAACCTACAATCACTTTCTCTTCTATCTTCCACTGTCCAAACTGACCCACAGCCAGTCACAACACATCCAAGCTCTCCAATAGTTTGCTCATTCTCCACAACAAATCAATATGAATGCTATCTCAATCATGTATAAATAACTAGTATACCATAGAAATCATGTCACTACTAAATCAAAAGAGTGTTGCTCACTCCATCAACCAAATCAACCAAACTGAGCCACATCATATAAGCCATACCAAGAATTCCCTAAGCAATCACAACACATCAAACAATAGTATCCATCAAGACAATAATGTAACCATACCAGTGTATCAGTGATAGATTTGAGGCCACAGAATGCAGATCTGGAACCTACCTCATCATCCAAGATCTTGGCACCATCTCAAACAAAAATCTCCATGATTTTATCCACTCCACGCTCTACACGGTCATCCCACGTGTACACTCACCCTATACACAGCCAGCCCATGTGTACACGCACCCTATATACAGACAACCCTGTTGACGGGAGAAAATGAACACTCGCCAATTGGAAGAGTGGATCCAGTCCGGGGTTGTCTAAATAACCCAAGCCATTTGAGATAACCCACCCTAATGGGTTTAGTGGCTCTGTTGGCCGATCTAAGTCCTAGGAAAACGAATAAAAACTACATTAAGGAACTAATCTAAATGAGAACAATAATTAAAACAAACTAATAAAAAAATCTAAGCTACATATATACAATCTATTAACTAAATCATATAACTATAATTCTACAAAATTAAATGTTTAATTATTAACAAAATCAGCTTCAATTACAAATATACAATATTTACAAATTACAGATTTAAATTAAAACCTGCAAAAATCATTTGTAATCTGTCCTAAGACAGCAAAACCATTGTTTTTTGATTTTTATAATTTTATGAAAAAGAAATAGAATAAAAACTATCTAAGCTAAGAAACTAAAGTAAGAACTCTAACTATGAATCTAAACTAATATATTTATCTAAACTACTTATATTATACTAATTAATTAACTTTCAAATGACGAATAACAAACTGACCTGAAGTAACGCTTCAGGTTTGTCCTGTATCCAATAGTTGATTTAGCTGTTCGGTGGGAGGAAACCTGCACCAGATTATCCACGAACTTCTCGTAAACAAGAAAAAACTGTGTTCTTCAAATATAAATGACAGGACAAACAAGACATAAAAGTAATGATTTACAAACCATCACAATTAGATAAATCTGTGTGCAACAATTTGTGCAACATGATTCATTTAACGAAAAAGGTAAACCTATGATTCATTAAACTGAAATAAAGTAATTGTTGTATTTTTAAAATAGGAGAGAATAGATATGGATAACACATAAACCAAGTCACATCAACCTGCAAGAATTACGATAGCTAAAGTAGTCTATAATTAATTGCGAACTGATATGCAGAAAACTTGAAACAAAAGTTTGATATATTGAAAGTGAAAGCTATTACAAGACATCAAATTTCATCTCAGTCTGAATCATAAATCCATAGTCTGGTTCTCACCACAGTGATGATGATGGTTCTCATTACAAAAAATAACAAGTATTTAAAGACCTCCCACAGGGTAAAACATCCCTGTGGGAATTATCAAAACAGCTTACAGAAAATCTGGAGATAATCTCCCAAGTTTGACTAAAACTAACACCTTATAATAAAACTGTATCACAAAAACATCTCTCAAAATGCCATAACATGCCACATTGATCATTGCAATTCGTATGCACCTGAAAGGGGACAAAAATAGACAATATTAGAGGATATTTTGTTGATAAAATTGACAGGAATCTAATTTTTAAGACTAGCTACGGAATCTTGCGATTCTGTAGCTGGTCTAAATCGATCACAAAATTATTTTAAAACCAATTTGAATCTTAAAAAATTATATTCAAACTATTAAACCAATATTTGATTGCTAATTAGAAACCAAACGAATCATTCAAAAACTTGTATGCACTCTGTTCAATTTGTTATCACCAATTTGGGGTAAACAGAATCGCATAGATAATTGGACAACAATGAAATCATTTTCATGAACCAATTCCAATCGACACAAACTGTAACTGGTTTGAACAAATCATTTATGCAATCGTTTATGTCGCCTTATCCATTAACAAAATCATTATCGAATCATAATGAAATCAGCAGGATCATTTTTCAAATTAATATAATTGTATCAAACATATACCAATGATCATGCTAATCGTGGCACACAACAATCGTTTACAAATCAAATCAAACAGGAACGAATCGAAACAGTTTGGGGTCGACCAAAATCGTTATGAAAAATCATATCAATCAACACAGCCACACGATTTTTAGCAAATAGATCTTTTGCACAGGTCGAATGTAATCAAAACCCAAACGAGAATGTTGATTCAATACAAAACAGAGTCGTTCCTGGTAAATCGAAGTCAACAGGGTTGTTTTGAGTCTATTAGAAGAAAATGAAACTAATAGAAACCAATCCAATTGACTATCCTAAATCATCCGAACATAATTGATTCAAAAACAAGCCAAACATAATAAAAAACAAATCAATGGCTTATACTAAGCTAGGTACGAAAAAATCTCATAACCAAAGCATAGCTACATTTGAGTTTAGTAAAATGAATCTACAAGATCCACAACAAATCATTTTTGATGATAAAACTATAACATAATCATTTCAAATATATTAAAACGAATAGAGATAATTTGAAAGCAAAACCAAATCCGTTATATTAATTCTAGCGAACTTACACAACAAAATTCATGTTGAAATTCATACCTGAACAATCAGAACAAAACTAGGTCATGATAATTTGGAATTGACAAAGGTCGTTGCTGCCTCGACGTTCCTGAAGATAATCGAACTGGTGGTTTTTTATTTCTTTTCATTGGCTCGAAGCCTATCGTTCTCCTTCGCCAGCACTGTCACCCATTCCTCTAACGATTCAATCATTGATTGTAATAGGGGAACGTTGGTATAATAACGCTATATCCAAACATTACATTGGACACATGATGATTGCTCAGGCTTTGAAATAACAGGCGAGGGTTTGTTTAAGTCACCAGGGGATTCATTGTGCAACTTGATTCCCAGGTAATTCGGGTCGTTTTTGAGACAAGAGGGTAAGTTAGAGACATAGTCATAGGGTTTCGTAGAGCATAGGCCATGAGAATAGGGGTAATCTTCAGCTAGGAAATGCTCGATATCGGAGTCTGAGTCCTCGCTCAACACTATGGGCTTTTCGTCAATATTCTGTTTAGGTTTGTTCTGGGCAAGTCTTGATATCAATCGAGCATTTTTCTTCCCCTTTCTGTTGACAGTAGTATCATTGTTGTCTTTCTTCCTCACAGGTCTTTTGACGACCTTACTATCATCCTTAGTGCACAGGTTAACCAAGGCATCAAGTAGGTCCAAATCGGGGCAAACTGAGGGTTTGATAGGGGGTAGAAGGATTCATAATGGCACGGTTGGTCCAACCAAAATCTCACTGACCACAGCCTTATCGATTTGAGCAGACTTTGGATTAGAAAATCCATTTCTAGATAGAAAGGCTTGCCAATTATCGCCATTAAGGCTCAAATGGTGGACGATGATGAGTTTAATCAAGTTGTGATGAAAAATACTGCTATCATCCTTCTCATGCTTGAATCTCTTAGACATATTGTAAAGACTACGTAAGAAATAATGTGGCATGTTCAAAGGATAGCCCATGAAATTCATCAATAACCGGAGGTGATACAAAAATACTAAGCCATACCGACCTTCACAGGTCACAAATTGTTTCACAATTACCAAAAGATGGTGCCACCTGGGTTTGAGGGTATAAATAGGCATACCTTTATCACGGGAAACAACCTTTCTTGATACGAATAGTAATGGCCATGGCACCTCATTGACTTTGGAGTTTTTAAACCATCGTTGGCCTGTAGCTGCTAGTCCTGTAGCAGAGCTTATGAACTCCTCATTGAGCTCGAGTTGTATGTCACCGAATTTATCCCTACACCCGTCAAAGGTGAGGGCGAATTGTTGGGCAATCGAAAGGTTGAAACCCTTGAACCTCTATATAAACACCAGCCAATCATTGTTTTCTAAATCCTTACGGGCATTATCGAATAGAAACAGAGCTTGACTACCGTTTGGCTCTATGCGCACCACTGGTGCCATATACAGGAGCACACGGTGAGCGAGGTGAACGGGCCAGGGTTTGAACAGAGTACACGCAGGGGCAGAATGCTCACAGGCTTAACCGAAAACTAGCAAAGGTGAACCGAGATAGGGGGAAAGAATTAATGACAGAATGTGCAAAGATGGTAGAGCTATTTCGGCTCATGCAAAACAGTCATTTCCATAGTACAAACGATGATGCATATAACGTTTCAAATCACTATGCATATGTTAAAAACCATGCCATTCAAACAATCAATGAAACCTATGGTAAGGCGACCAAACATTTGCGCGAGCAATAGTTTTATCATATCTTTAAAACCAAACAATGAATCGAAATCAATACCAAGGGTTCGATCATATGAAATATGTGTTGTGTGATATGATTTATATGAAGGGTATAACCACAATGCCAATCATTTTCATGAAATCAATGTGTCAAGGGAATCGATCAAAGACTAGAGAAATCAAACCATCAATAAACCAATGATTGAATCACAAGCCTTAAAAAGTCAAATTAACAATTAAAGAATGCCAAATGAATAAGGATCTTGGAGTCTTGTCAACTGTATAATCATAATCAAATTGGAAACGCAATGGGCATATCGACAAGAATGATCACAAAAATCCAGTGAAGATTTTAATACGACTTCGAAATCAAAGTTTTCACGCTTGTAGTCGTGAAAACAAGAACAAAGGCAGGTGTGCAAATAGCGCAAAAATAATGGTGTTATTTTCTTCTGAGGATTGCGACGAAAATCAAAGTTTGCAAAACACTGGTGTAGGCAGCTTATAAGGACAGTATAGAAATGTGAATTGGCTGCCAACAATGGCGACACATTGGTAGAAGCAGTTATCTCTACCAAAAAGAACAAATCCAGATTAGGATAATAAGAAAAATTCTAACTCAAAATAACAACCAGAAAAATCGTGTAAACATCTTCATTAACCACATATTCCAGCAGTGTTTAAAGGATGAAAACTGATAACAGTCTTAAGACAAGCGAGCCACGATATTAAAGATAAAATCTTCAATACTGTTGACAGAGCCACTGCTGCCAGCAGGTGTCCATAGCCTCGACAGGGTTTCCATTTAACCCACTCTGATATCCGTATCCTGCCAAGAAGTTCTAGATCTGAATAAAGGACATTTTAAGGTCAAGAGGTTTTATATTTGCAAATTTTCATATACCCGACATTGCTTTGCTGCCAGCAGGCCTGTTCAGTACCCCGACAAAGTTGTCTTGGCATCATGCATGCATTTACCCACTGCCAGCAGACCTGTTCAGTATCCCGGTGGGTTTACAAGCACTTCCCACAGCTCTTTTATTAATTTATTTTGCTTTTTTTAAAGATATATAGTTGAGCAGGGTGACGCTGAAAATTATGATATTTTAACATATATATATTTTTTTCCAAACCTTAGCAGATTTTTTATTTTTTTTAGAACTTTCCTTTATTAAGATCCAGAGATGGTTTATTTACAGAAACAACCTTCTAAGGTAGGGAGACATCTTCTGAGTCATTCCCTTAAGGAATAGGGACAACGTAAAAAGATAATGGATGATCGCAACAAGCTTATCTCAGAGATTGAAATAAGTTAACTTCTTTCAAACAACAAACTTTTTTCCAACACAGATGTAAATTTCAGAAGTATACAATTGATGTTTATACAATTTTTTAGCAGTCATTTCAGTGAAGGAATTTTCTATTTACCTTGTCTGAATAGTTCAAAAAATTGCAGGTATGTGTTTCCAAAAGCAAAACTGATGAGCGAAAAGGAGAAATCAAAGCCAAAACAGGAAAGAAAAAGAAAACAAAAAGAAAAATATGTACATAGTATACAGAGAGTTTTCATTAAGAAAAATATATTTTTAGAGCTTGGCCATTCACCGGATAGGTGTCAGGCTGCCCCTCTAGATTCTGCAATCAGAAAGAGCTGGGACCCAATTTTTCAGCAATTAAAAATGGTCCAAGCCATAAGTTCTGAAATTTCGTGTGTTCTTTCTTTCCCTCATGCGGTTTGTCCCATTTCAAGACAAGGTCACCTATTTCAAAGTTCCTATCAGAAGCAGAATTGGAATCGAACCAAATTTTAACCACTAGTTGATGCTGATCTAACTTACGTTTAGCTTGGGCTCTTACCTCTTCTAGCTTCATCAAAGCGTTAATTCGGTTTTCCAAAGGGGGACAGTCTTCTTCTTGAATTTTCTATGATAGTTGTAGTGAAGGAAGAAGAATGTGTGGTGGCAGAATTGTTTCTCTGCCATAAACAAGAAAGAAGGGGGAGTTACATACAACATTTTTTGGTGTTACCCTATCATCCCAAATCACGTTTAACAATGCATTGTGCCAGTTTTTGTGATTTTCAGCCACCGTTCTCTTGATGATTTTAACCAAATTCTTATTTGTTGAATCTGCCAATCCATTGTCCTGGGGGTAATAGCTAGAAAAATACTTCAATTTAATTCATTTTTCTAAAGCGAACTCGTTCATCTCAAGAGACAAAAAGTAGGAAGCATTTTCAAATACTAAACAGTCAAGGATACCAAAACGAGTGATAATATTCGAAATTAGAAAGGCAATTACCTGATTGGTATTGACAGTTCTTAATGTGACAGCTTTAGACCACCGAGTAAAGTAATCTGTGGTTGTTATGATAAAATTATGCTATTGTGAGGATGGTGGATTGATTGGACTTATGATATCAAGGCCCCACTGCTGAAAAGGAGAGTCTACTGAAACGGGCTGCAGAGGAAAGGTTGGTTTCTGTAACCGCCCTGATGCTTTTTGACAAATAGTACACTTACGACACAAGGCATGGGCATCTCTAAAAAGCGTGGGCCAGTAATAACCGGCTCTCAAAACCTTATGGGAAGTGGTGTCACCACCAAAATGACCACCAGCTTCTCCTACATGCAACTCTAGTAAGACTTTTTCTGCTTCATCTTTCTCAAGACAGCGCATCAGTATGCCATCAAAATTCTGATGAAACAGAATACCATTAACCAAATGAAAGGAGGCAAAATTTAATCTCAACGCTCTTCTTTTAGTGGGATCCATGTGACAGGGGGCTGACCCATGTTCAAGACAGAATTTTATGTCGTCATACCAAGGACTGACAGAGTTTTGTGCGCAGTAGATTGCGTTTTGATTGTGCTCTCCTAGGTTTGATGTATCGCTCTCTTCTTGCTGTCCTGCTGTTGAATCGGCAACTAACTTGCATAACCCTTGGCCTCTCACTATTTGAGCTGGGGTAATTTCTATGTCATATTCCTGTAAAGAAGTAACCCAATTAGCCCTCTTTTCTCCCAATTCTTTCTGCACTAACAAGTTTCTGACAGTGGGATAAGGGACAATAACTTTCATCCTGGATTTCAAAAGGTAAGACCGGAAGTGATTGACTACTTTGAAAACAACATAGGCTTGCTGATGTATCACTGGGTAATTAAGTTACACGCATTTGAAAGTAGAGCTCATAAAGGCAATGGGTACTTCATTGTTTTCGGCGTTCTTTTGAGTTAGGACGGCGGCGTAGGAATGGTTAGAAGCAAAAGTGTAGAGCGTAAAGTCTTGGGAAAATTCAGGGCTCATGAGAGAATGAGCGTCTATTATGGCCTTTTTTATTGCATTAAACACTTGGTTTTTTGAGGGTCCCCAATGATATTGTGCATCTTTCTTAATTAAATTCTGTAAAGGTCTGACCATTTCGGAGAAGCTGGGGACGAATCTCTTCACAAAGTTAATCTGGCCTAAGAAAGACTGCATAGACTTTTTGGAAGTAGGAGGGGGAAGTTTGGAGATGACTTGAGTCCTTTCGGGGTCGATAATCATACCTTTGCTTGACACAATGAATCCTAAGAGTTTACCTTGTTCTACTGCAAAGATGGATTTTTTCAGATTCAAGGAAATGTCGTATTTACGACATTGCTGTAGAACGACTCGTAAATGAGCTAGATGATCGGTTTTGTTTTTAGAAAAAACAGTAACATCATCTAAGTAAACTATGATGAACTGATTGATTAAGCCTCATAAAGCAATGTCCATTTCTCTCTGGAAAGTGGCACCGGCATTAATCAATCCAAAGGGCATTTTTCGATAAGCGTAGGTGCCCCATGGAGTGCGGAAGGTAGTTTTAAGTTGGTCTGGGGGAGACATCAGGACTTGGTTATACCCCGAGAAACCATCCAATAAGGATAGCCTCTCAGAACCAGATACCTATTGAAGGATCTGTTCCATGGGTGGGACAGGGTAGTTGTCTTTATCAGACGCTCTATTAAGGTTTCAGAAATCGACGCATAGTCGGATTTCCCCACTTTTCTTCCGGACAGGGACAAGGTTAGAAACCCATTGAGTGTGCCTAACAGGGAAAATTATCTTAGCATTTAGGAGCTTATTTAATTCTTTTTTGACGATCGGTTCGAGCTTAAGGTGCATTTTTCTTAGTTTCTATTGAAAGGGTAAGGTTTGGGGTTTCATAGGAATGAGGTGTTGTATGATGTTAGGGTCGAAAGTTTTAAGATCATCATACGTCCACGCAAAGACATCTTTAAATTCTTTGAACAATTTAATAAATGCAACTTTTTCTCGTTCAGAACATCCTACCCCTAAATTAATGAACTGCGGATTGTCATTAGTTCCTAAGTTCACTTTTTCATACGATAAAGAGGAACTATTGGTTTTACAGTTGACCGACTTTTTGAATTTATCTTGAAGGTCATAAAATTTCTCTAATCTAACTACAGATTTAGGGATCGAGTTTACCATGTCCAATGAAGATTCAGGAGTTCTCAGATGTGGTATTACCGTGAAATCACGCAAATTGTCTTCGTGAGTGCATTCATCTATCACCGCACCTTGAAAAGTTTCTTCCATATGCAGGAAGTCAATAATCTGTTGAACATCGTCGAAGACTCTTCAGTTTGTGATGTTGTCGGGAATGGATGGCCTGAACAACAGTTCGACGGAGAATGCATCCAGGGACAGGCCTTCTGCAGGAAAGAGTTTAGAAGCTACGTTAGCTAATAGATCTGCTTCAGAATTATTCAATCTAGGAATAGAATATATATATATATATATATATATATATATATATAT
>ML779542.1:349615-377018 GCA_009831015.1 Picea engelmannii
AATTACCAATTATTGATGTCAACATGTAGACAAGGCATGCTCTTCATCAATAGTCAATGTGACTATCTCTCCACATCAATCTCTCCCATCAATAGACATCAATCACATCAATGTGATTATCTCTCCTCCTTTGACATCAATGGCAAAGGGCCATTCTCCTCTTGGGGCTCCTCCCCTTGTCTTGTTGCCGCTAAATAATCTCTCTCCTTTTGAACAAGGGATATCAATCTGATGTAATGCTGAAAATAAATTTCTCATGCTCCCTCTATGACCATCGCTCCCCATGGAATTATACCTCTATGCTCTTTCTTCAAATATAAGTCTCTTTTCTAGGTATATATCTGATAAATATCTCCTCCTATAATCATGGGAAGAAGAATGACTCCCCCTAATGGTATGTCTGCCCCTATATTTTCTGCAAGATGAACAATATGCTACCATATGACGATCCTTGGACCTATTCATGCATCAAACTTGTGTTATACCATTTATCATGAAATAAATTATATGTCAACAATGAAATAGAGAATCATGAACAATATATCCACTAAGTGCATCATGTACTAAAATCTGCCCACCATGCACAACACCCATGTACATCAACCATGTGCCAAAAGATATCATCCATGAAATGTATCTACCATATGCCAACATGTGCATCTACCAATATGCCAACATGTGCATCTACCAATTATGCCAAGCATGTGCATCCACCAATATGCCAACCATGTGCATATACCAACATGCCAAACAATGTATCATATCACTCATGATACGTCTCCATCATGAACCAAGTGCCACAATCATGTATCAAACAAATACCAATGTTGTGAAAATCAAGTAATACCAAATATGAGTGTACTACTATGCACCAATACCAAAAAGTGATGAGTCCCATACATGTATGCCAAGTCCTCCATAAAACATGTGTCATTCATTCAACCGTATGTATCAACATGTAGCTCGATCCATATGAAAAATGCATGCACCATGATATCAACATATGCTTCCAATAATACATCATAAGATATACGAGCCATGTACACCACCATCATCACAAAATGATTATTCCCAGTAAATCAACATCAATCCATACTCTTGGGTTAGTGCCATGCACCCAATATTTATTTTTATTATACCATTGTGTGATCTCACCATGAAAACCTACAGCAAACAGTGTCAGAACCTGCAATAAACAATGTCAGACCCTGGAATATAGAGTTATACCATCACATCAAACTCCGAGCCATGTGCATTTCCTTTTTCCCAAGGCTTTTCAACATACACGCGGCCTGCTTCACAACTGAGCGTGTGTGTACGCGACCTATTCAAGGTCAGCACACGTGTAAACATGACTGTCACCATTGTTACCTGTGTGTGTCTTAGTAAATGACACTTTTGACCTTCCCTTCAATCTTTCATTCTAATATGGTTGCTCTGTCTTCTTCACCCACTTCTGTAGATGACCCTTCTCTTCAGAACTTGAGCTCTGAGTATCCATCTTTTCAAATATGTCTGCCTTTCTTACTTCATTCCTTCTTCTAGCCATGCTATGCGAAGTCCTCATCATGGAATTTCTTCTTGTGTTCCAACACTCCTGGGATTTGTGGCCAAATCCACTACAGTTGTAGCATCTCATGGAGTTACAATGAACTACAATGTGTCCTACTTGATCACATGTCCAACACTTTGTGGTGTTATAGAATCTTCCATTATATCTCCTTTCATAAGATCTACATTCAAAATCTTTGTGACCATATCCATTAAATGAATAATAATGCCCATGAATAATACTTTCATACCTTTGCTTTGGTGTCCCAAGAATGGCTTCTTGATGTCTTCCTTGCTTTGTACTTTTGAGATTTTCTTTCCCTTGTGTAGATGGTTTATTTGCAATATTATCTTCTTTCTTTGATGGACTTACCTCATGCTTATTTGAGGTTCTTGCTTCAGCATGTGTATCTTCTCCTTTGTATCCAAGACCTAATTTATCACATGATGGTCTTTGTCTTTCCAAGATCTCATCCAAGATTCATGAGCTATTCAAGAATTTGTTTGACTTATCTACCTTCTTTCTAAGGTCAACAATTTCAGCTTCTAATTTGCAACATGAATCTTCCTTTTCATTTATTTGAATCTTCAATAGTTCCTCTATTTTTTTGGCTTCTTCAATTTGGATTTTGAGATGGACAATGGTTTCAAAATTTTTACTAATCTCATCATCTACATTTATGTCTTCTTTTTCATTCTTTAGTCTTGTGACCTCTTCCTCATTTTCTTCTAATTTAGAACTCTCTTCTTGTTCTTTGAGCATTTCCTTTAACTTCAAGATGCACCTTTGACTCCTCCTAAGAAACTTCTTAGTGTTATCCGAAAGATAGGTATAGTGTGTATAAAAATGATCACTTATATACATGTATAAACCCTCTTCAATTTATTTTTGAAGTTCTAATATAATTTCTTCTATTCTTTCCATGGGATAACTATCATCAAACTTTACACAAACTATTTCTAGATCAGCTTCTTCACTTGAGAAAAATTCAACATCATCACACTTTGAATCATTGCAATCAAGAGTCTTGGGATATTCTTTACCTTCAATATCTTCCTTCTTGCCAACACCATTACATGATTTTTTGCCTTCATTTGAAATGTCTTCAAGATCTTCCTTTGTGCTATCATTACTTGATTCTTTATCTTTACTTGAAATGTTTTAAAAATCACATTTAGAAATAATGCATTCAAGAGTTTTTAATGATTCTTTACCCTTGATTATCTTAATGGAGTGGTGTTCAATTTCTTCTTTCTCTTCCTTGGTTTGATATGTCTCCTCTAGATTTAGACATAGATCCTTGGCGGAAGTGCATTGTCTCATGCTCTCTTTGATAGGGCTTGAGAGTCCACTAAGAATGGTCTTTAGAGCCAATGCATCATTTTTCTTTCCTTCCCTTTGAGCTGCAAACTTTGAATTGTTCTTCAACGGAACATATCCACCGATGGTTTCCTTCCAAATAGCTGCTCCCATTGTCTTCAAATACACTCTCATCTCTATTCTCCAAGTAGAATAGTTTTCCTCATCAAGGATTGGAACTTCATCATACATTTGTGTGTCTATGGATCTCCTTCAAGCTTGTTAAGGCTTGTAGTGAAGTCCCGCTCTGATACCAATTGTTGGACACACCTACCACACTTAGAGGGGGGGGTGAATGAGTGTGGGGCTCTTTTTCCCAAAACTTCCCTCTTGCACAAAAACTCATAAATTAGCATTCATAATTTATTCATTACCCATTGTCGTCATTTATAACCAGTCAAATGTGAGCACATATCAACAACATATATCATCAATATATCATCAACAAGTTATCACCACAATGAACACAAAGAACACAAGATGTATGTACAATTTTATTTTTATTACGGACTACAATCCTTGGGGTTATCAACAACAACTGAATAGAGTACAAATCTTCAAGAGCACCAACTCTATATGCAAGAATCATCTTACATTCTCAGCACTAACTGAGATGAGGCAACAATCCTCAATAGATATCAATCTGTCAATAGGTATGTGACCTATCAGTAGTGTAGCTCGCATGTGCACGTGCCCTAGCTCACTACAGCCCGTGTGTAATCACAGACGATGTATAATGCAACAAGCGTATGCTTCTAAGAAACTAGGGTTTTTCTTTTCTTCACATGCTCAGATCCTCTGCAACCTACAATCACTTTATATTCTGTCTTCCACTGTCCAAATTGACCCACAGCCAGTCACAACACATCCAAGCTCTCCAATAGATTTCTTATGCTCCACAACAAATCAATATGAATGCTATCTCAATTATGTATAAATAACTAGTATACCATAACAATCATGTCGATACTGAATCACAAGAGTGTTTCTCACTCTATCAACCAAATCAACCAAACTGAGCCACATCATATAAACCATACCAAGAATTCCCTAAGCATTCACAACACATAAAACAATAGTATCCATCAAGACAATAATGTAACCATACTAGTGTCTCAGTGATCAATCTGAGGCCATATAATGCAGATCTGGAACCTGCCTCGTTATCCAAGAGGTTGGCACCAGCTCAAACAAAAATCTCCATGATTATATCCACTCCATGCTCCCTGTACACAGTCAACCTTCATGTACACTCACCCTATACATATCCAGCCCATGTGTACACACACCCTATACATAGATAGCTCGCGTGGGCATCAGAAAAAAAGGTTTTCTGTGAATCCGAGAATTTTGGCATTAAGATCTTCGATATTGCCGAAACTTTTATGTGTCCATGAGATCCTCCTCTCGCTCTCTTCCTCAGAATAGATCTTCAATCATGCTCAAGAGATCCACACCAATAGGATGCTCTTACAAGAAGCTCTCCATCAATACTCCACAAGATATTCATAAGAAGCTCTCCATTGATCCACAAAAGGATTCTCACCAAATATATTTTTTACAAGAGATCCTAGCTTCTTATTTATACTTTCATCTTCTAGGTCACTTAACCCATTTTTAGGTTACTCAACCCATTTCTAGGTCACTTAACCTATTTTTCTTATTTTAGGGTTAACCACTTTCCATGAATAGAAAGTTCTCCAATAATTTATCATTTAAATATTCCTTCTTGATTTTGTCACTTCATTTTATCATTTAAATAATATTTCTTGATTTTGTCACTTTAATTTATCATTTAAATAATGATTTCTTCTTTTCAAGCACTTTGACTTCTTTGACCTTTTGGGGCTTCAAGCCATCATATGGGGGTCCTTCAACTTCGTAGAGCCATAACTCTCAAACCGTGAGGAGTTATGTGACATTCCACATACCACCGGAAATGGCATGTCAGGAACTATCCATCTAGGATAGTTTCACCAACAACTTCATTTATCTTCATCTCATTAATCCACATGCAAGCATGGGTCCTCCAACTGTTCTTCTAGGATAACTCAATCCGTAAAGCGTCTTTCTGTGAGGGATTTCACCATAAGTGGACCACTTTGGAGTTCATCCATTTGTGCACCTTATCAACCATGATAAGACAATAATGATTCATCTTTGCATCATATATATCAACTATGCATCATATATCAATGACAACTCATTGATCCATCTTCATCAATGCATCGTATCAATGATCCAGATTTATCAATTGGTTTCCACTTGGGCATCTATCATTCTCATCAAGGGCATCATATCAATGATCCATCTTTACCAATTGGTTTCCACTTGGACATCTATCATTCTCATCAATGCATATTCATTGTTCATCAATCATCAATCAATCAATTACTTGACATCAATCATTGACTTCAATCAAACCAAACCATTTACATCAATGACATATGATCCAACAATCTCCAAATAATCAAACCATTGGCATCAATGACAACATTATCCAACAATCTCCCCCTTTGGCATTGATGGAAATACCAACATTGATGTCAACTCCAATTACCAATTATTGATGTCAACATGTAGACAATGCATCCTCTTCATCAATAGTCAATGTGACTATCTCTCCACATCAATGTCTCCCATCAATAGACATCAATCACATCAATGTGATTATCTATCCCCCTTTGACATCAATGGAAAAGGGCCATTCTCCTCTTGGGGCTACTCCCCCTGTCTTGTTGCCGCTGAATAATATCTCCCCTTTTGAACAAGTGATATCAATCTGATGTAATGCTGAAAATACATTTCTCATGCTCCCTCTATGACCATCGCTCCCCATGGAATTATGCCTTTGTGCTCTTTCTTCAAATATAGGTCTATTTTCTAGGTATGTATCTGATAAATATCTCCTCCTAGAATCATGGGAAGAAGAATGACTCCCCCTAAGGGTATGTCTCCCCCTATATTTTTTGCAAGATGAAGAATATGCTACCATATGCCAATCCTTGGACCTGTTCATGCATCAAACTTGGGCTATACCATTTATCATGAAACCAAATATATGTCAACAATGAAATAGAGAATCATGAACAATATATCCACCATGTGCATCATGTACCAAAATGTGTCCACCAAGTGCATCATGTACCAAAATGTGTCCACCATGCACAACACCCATGTACATCAACCATGTACATCAACAATGTGCCAAAATATATCATTCATGAAATGTATCCACCATATTCCAACATGTGCATCTACCAATATGCCAACATGTGCATCTACCAATTATGCCAAACATGTGCATCCACCAATATGCCAACCATGTGCATCTACCAACATGCCAAACAATGTATCATATCGCTCATGATACGTCTCCATCATGAACAAAGTGCCACAATCATGTATCAAACAAATACCAATGTTGTGAAAATCAAGTAATACCATATATGAGTGTACTACTATGCACCAATACCAAAAAGTGATGAGTCCCATACATGTATGCCAAGTCCTCCATAAAACATGTGCCAATCATTCAACCGTATGTCTCAACATGTAGCCCAATCCATATGAAAAATGCATGCACCATGATATCAACATATGATTCCAATAATACATCATAAGATATACCAGCCATGTACACCACCATCATCACAAAATGATTAATCCTAGCAGATCAACATCAATCCATACTCTTTGGTTAGTGCCATGCACCCAATATTTATTTTTATTATACCATTGTGTAATCTCACCATGAAAACCTGGAGCAAACAGTGTTAGAACCTGCAATAAACAATGTCAGGCCCTGGAATACAGAATTATACCATCACATCAAACTCCAAGCCATGTGCATTGCATTTTTCCTAAGGCTTTTCAACATACACACGACTTGATGCACAACTGAGCGCGTGTGTACGCGACCTATTCAAGGTCAGCATGCGTGTACACACAACTGTCACCACTGTTACCTATGTGTGCCTTAGTAAATGACACTTTTGAAATTCCCTTTAATCTTTCATTCTGATTTGGCTGCTTTGTCTTCTTCACCCACTTCTGTAGATGACCCTTCTCTTCAGAACTTGAGCTCTAAGTATCCATATTTTCAAAGATGTCTCCCTTTCTTACTTCATTCATTCTTCTAGCCATGCTATGTGAAGTCCTCATCATGGACTTTCTTCTTGTGTTCCAGCACTCCTGGGATTTGTGGCCAAATCCACTACAGTTGTAGCATCTCATGGAGTTACAATGAACAAGAATGTGTCCTACTTGATCACATGTCCAACACTTTGTGGTGTTATAGAATCTTCCATTATATCTCCTTTCATAAGATCTACATTCAAAATCTTTGTGACCATATCCATTACATGAATAGCAATGCCCATGAAAAATACTTTCATACCTTTGCTTTGGTGTCCCAAGAATGGCTTCTTGATGTCTTCCTTGCTTTGTACTTTTGAGATTTTCTTTGCCTTGTGTAGATGGTTTCTTTGCAATATTATCTTCTTTCTTTGATGGACTTACCTCATGCTTCTTTGAGGTTCTTGCTTCAGCATGTGTATCTTCTCCTTTGTATCCAAGACCTGATTTATCACATGATGGTCTTTGACTTTCCAAGATCTCATCCAAGATTCATGAGCTATTCAAAAATTTGTTTGAATTCTCTACCTTCTTTCTAAGGTCAACAATTTCAGCTTCTAATTTGCAACATGAATCTTCCTTTTCATTTATTTGAATCTTCAATAGTTCCTCTATTCTTTTAGCTTCTTCAATTTGGATTTTGATATGGACAATGGTTTCAAAACTTTTGCTAATCTCATCATCTACATTTATGTCTTCTTTTTTATTCTTTAGTCTTGTGACCTCTTCCTCCTTTTCTTCTAATTTAGAACTCTCTTCTTGTTCTTTGAGCATTTCCTTTAACTTCAAGATGTACCTTTGACTCCTCCTAAGAAACTTCTTAGTGTTATCCGAAAGATAGTTATAGTGTGTATAAAAATGATCACTCGTATACATGTATAAACCCTCTTCAATTTCTTTTTGAAGTTCTAATAGATTTTCTTCTATTCTTTCCATGGTATAACTATCATCAAACTTTACACAAACTATTTCTAGATCATCTTCTTCACTTGAGAAAAAATCAACATCATCACACTTTGAGGCATTGCAATCAAGAGTCTTGGGAGATTCTTTACCTTCAATATCTTTCTTCTTGCCAACACCATTACATGATTTTTTTTCCTTCATTTGAAATGTCTTCAAGATCTTCCTTTGTGCTATCATTACTTGATTCTTTATCTTCACTTGAAATGTTTTAAAAATCACATTTAGAAATAATGCATTCAAGAGTTTTTAATGATTCTTTACCTTTGATGATCTTGATGGAGTGGTCTTCAATTTCTTCTTTCTCTTCCTTGGTTTGATATGTCTCCTCTAGCTTTAGCCATAGATCCTTGGTGGAAGTGCATTGTCCCATGCTCTCTTTGATAGGGCTTGAGAGTCCACTAAGAATGGTCTTGAGAGGCAATGCATGATTCTTCTTTCCTTCCCTTTGAGCTGCAAACTTTGACTTGTTCTTCAACGAAACATATCCACTGATGGTTGCCTTCCAAATAGCTACTCCCATTGTCTTCAAATACACTCTCATATCTATTCTCCAAGTAGAATAGTTTTCCTCATCAAGGATTGGAACTTCATCATCCATTTGTGTGTCTATTGATCTCATTCAAGCTTGTTAAGGCTTGTAGTAAAGGTCTCTTTGATACCAATTGTTGGACACACCTACCACACTTAGAGGGGGGGGTGAATGATTGTGGGGATTTTTTTTTCCAAAACTTCCCTCTTGCACAAAAAATCATAAATTAGCATTTAACATTTATTAATTACCCATTGTTGTCATTTATAACCAGTTAGATGTGAGCACATATCAACAACATATATCAGCAATATATCATCAACAAGTTATCACCACAATGAACACAAAGAACACAAGATGTATGCACAATTTTCTTTTCATTACAGACTACAATCCTTGGGTTTTATTAGCAACAACTGAATAGAGCACAACTCTGCAAGAGCACTAGCTCTATATGCAAGACTCAACTTACATTCTCAGCACCAACTGAGATGAGGCAACAATCCTCAACAGATATCAATCTGTCAACAGGTACGCGACCTGTCAGTAGTGTAGCCTGTGTGTGCATGTGCCCTGGCTCACTATAGCTCGTGTATAAACACGGCCAGTGTATAATACAACAAGCGTATGCTTCTAAGCAACTAGGGTTTTTCTTTTCTTCACATGCTCAGATCCTCCGCAACCTACAATCACTTTCTCTTCTGTCTTCCACTGTCCAAACTGACCCACGACCAGTCACAACACATCCAAGCTCTCCAATAGCTTGCTTATGCTCCACAACAAATCAATATGAATGCTATCTCAATCATGTATAAATAATTAGTATACCATAACAATCATGTCACTACTGAATCACAAGAGTGCTTCTCACTCCATCAACCAAATCAACCAAACTGAGCCACATCATATAAGCCATACCAAGAATGCCCTAAGCATTCACAACACATCAAACAATAGTATCCATAAAGATAATAATGTAACCATACCAGTGTCTCAATGATAGATCTGAGGCCATAGAATGTAGATCTGGAACCTGCCTCATCATCCAAGAGCTTGACACCAGCGCAAACACAAATCTCCATGATGTTATCCACTCCACGCTCCCTGTACACAGTAAGCCTACGTGTACACTCACCCTATACATAGCCAACACGTGTGTACATGCACCCTATACATAGACAGCCCGTGTGGGCATCAGACGATAGGGTTTTCTGTGAATCTGAGAATTTTGCCGTCAAGATCTCCGATATTGCCGAAACTTTTATGCGTCCATGAGATCCTCCTCTCACTCTCTTCCTCAAAATAGATCTTCAATCATGCTCAAGAGGTCCACACCAATAGGATTGTCTTACAAGAAGCTCTCCATCAATATTCCATAAGATATTCACAAGAAGCTCTCCATTGATCCACAAAAGGATTCTCACCAAATATATTTTTTATAAGAGATCCTAGCTTCTTATTTATACTTTCATATTCTAGGTCACTTAACCCATTTTTCGGTTACTTAACCCATTTCTAGGTCACTTAACCTATTTTCCTTATTTTAGGGTTAACCACTTTCCATGAATAGAGAGTTCTCCAATAATTTATCATTTAAATATTCCTTCTTGATTTTGTCACTTCATTTTATCATTTAAATAATCTTTCTTGATTTTGTCACTTTACTTTAACATTTAAATAATGATTTCTTCTTTTCAAGCACTATGAATTCTTTGACCTTTTGGGGCTTCAAGCTATCATATGAGGGTCCTTCAACTTCGTAGAGCCATAACTCTCAAACCGTGAGGAGTTATGTGACATTTCACATACCACCAGAAATGACATGTCAAGCACTATCCATCTAGGATAGTTTCACCAACAACTTCATTTATCTTCATCTCATTAATCCACATGAAAGCATGGGTCCTCCAACTATTCTTCTAGGATAACTCAATCCGTAAAGCGTCTTCCCGTGAGGGATTTCACCATAAGAGGACCACTTTGGAGTTCATCCATTTGTGCACCTTATCAACCATGATAAGACAATAATGATTCATCTTTGCATCAATTCACCACTGTATCATATATATCAACTATGCATCATGTATCAATGACAACTCATTGATACATCTTCATCAATGCATCATATCAATGATCCATCTTTATCAATTGGTTTCCACTTGGACATCTATCATTCTCATCAATTCATATTCATTGTTCATCAATCATCAATCAATCAATTACTTGACATCAATCAATGACATCAATCAAACCAAACCATTTACATCAATGACATATGATCGAACAATCTCCCAAATAATCAAACCATTGGCATCAATGACAAGATGATCCAACACTTTCCATTTTTCCATCGATTTCGAGGTGATATGTTGTACTAAAATATAATTTTGTTCCCAAAGCCTCTTGGAAAGTTGTCCAAAAACGTCGAGTGAATATTGATCCTTGATTGGATATTATCTTCCTCGGTACACCATGAAATATCACAATTTCATTAACAAAATTTATAGTTATATCAGGTGTTTGATATGTCGTATGAACTAGAATAAAATGTGCATTGTTCGTCAAAGTTTCGACAACTACAAAAATAGAATTGTGTCTCCTTTCTGTCAATGGAAATACAACAATAAAATCCATCGCTATGACTTCCCATTTTAACTTAGGAATCACATGTGGTTGTAATAATCCCACTGGATGTCTATGTTCATCCTTCACTTGCTGGCATTTAAGACATTTCGCCATATAATTAACTATATTATATTTCATTCCCTTCCAAAAGAATAAAGGTTTAATATCTTCTTTCATTTTTGTGACTTCTGGATGAGCCATATACACTGCTCAATGAGCTTCGTTCAAAATTAAATTTTTCATTTCGTCATTTGGTGGTACATAAATTCTTCCATTATATCTTAATAGCACGTCACTGTCCATAGAATAATCCTCATATCTTGATATCAACATGGTATATTATCTGATATTGTCGTTTACTTCCTTGTACCAGTCGTCATCAATCTGTAATGCTAAAAAAATTTCTCGAATATTCGTCTTTAAGGGTATTACTGAAAAAATGTGGGGTCTCCGGCTCAATGCATATGCTACTTTATTAATTGTTCCCTTAATGTATGTGATATCAAAATCATACTCACTTAAAAGTTCTGACCAACATATTTGTCACGCATTCAAGTCACTCTGAGTAAAGATGTGTTGCAATCCACTGTGACCAGTTTTGAGTTCAAATTTCCTTATGATAAGGTAGTGTCTCCAAATTCTTAAGGCATAAAAAATCGCTAATAATTCGAAATCATGTGTTGTGTAATTCTCTTCATGCATTCTTAGTTTCCTTGAAATATATGCGAGAACTCAACCTTCTTGAATTAGTACTCCACCCAATCCTTCCTTGGATGCGTCAGTGCATACCAAGAATTCATTGTCCATATCTGGAACTTTCAGTATTAGTGTTAATAATTCTTTAAATTTCTGAAATGATTCAACGCATTTCTTTGACCATACGAATTTCTTATTCTTGCAGTTACGTAATTGGATTTTCTATTTTTGAAAAACCTTGGATGAAACATCTATAGTAACCTGCTAATCCAATAAAACTATGTATTTATTGCACGCTTTTCAGTGGTGACCATTCCATAATAGCCTCTGCCTTCATTGGATCCACAACGATCCAATGAAATCTACAGTCATAACTACGGTCGTAACTATCATGAACTCATAGATCATTCGTTGGAATTTTAAGTTTCCCTTTGAAATCTACAGTTTTACTTAAGTTTCCCTTTGAAATCTACAGTCGTAACTATCATGAACTCATAGACCATTCGTTGGAATTTTAAGTTGTCTTTTGGAATCTACATAATACAAATTCATACATCTCATGAACCTCAGTTTTCTTCATCCTGGAATAGGAGAGATCTTAACTTAATCAATGCTAAATAATTGATCAAGCGACTGCACTAAATTATCCTAACCCTAACCATCAACACGACCTATCGCTCACTGTGCATTTGGAGGTCGCTTAAGAAAAGTTCTTAAGTAATCTTGATCCTCAAAATCGAAAGTGTACTGGAGATGATACCATAGGAAATTTTGTGCGTATTCTGAAGAAAATGGGGAAATCAGTCTGTGGATCATTAAAAAGACCGGATCCCTCGACAAAATTCCACGCCCAAGTAACTGAGAACTACAAAAGTGTCAATTCATAGATCAAGTGGCAAGCAAATAGACAAGGCAGTGTAACACATAAAGTGTCAAGAAGTGGGAGAACTCTGTTACCAATATTTCGACTGGCAGCGCTAATAATTTACGAGTTTTTGCTTATAAAAATGCATTACCGGGATAGATTTATAACCCGAGTGAACATTAAACCATAAAAGTTAGATTATATAAATATTGGATTATATAACTGTTGGATTATAAGATGATAATTATTCCGATCTTGACATAAATTTGTGTACAATGTCTTGTGTAACAGGTCTAATACGATCTTGAGGGTTTCAAGATCTCAGACAATACAATTTGCATCTAAGGGTGACATGCGCCCCCACTCTAGTGTATGAATACGTACATTGGAAACAACGATCTGCAATTCTTGATATACATGTTGTATGGATTTTATTATTTCTTCGAGAATCGGTGGAGCAACTATAAATAGAGGAAGTGGGAAAACATAAAGGTGGCTCTGATAATATTTATTACATGCGAATATACATATTAAAATTTATCCACGGCAAGAAACCAATCTCTTCGCTTACTTCTATCATATTATATCTAAATACAGAATATAAAATGGAATAGATCAAAATTTTAGAATTCTTGAACATACATAAATTAAATTGTGTTATATCATGAAGAAATGGCTACCGTGGATCTAACTTAAACATTCTAACGAAAAGTGGAATCTATAAAAATCCCTCAACAATTAAATGAACATTTCAATTTTCAGAGTTATTACATTGTCGACTAAACACAAGTGTTCTGTGTGCAATTATGCACACAAAATTTAGTTTATGAATAACATTCAAAATTGAATTTTGTACAAGGATATTCTATTTAATAACCAAAAGTTAAATATTGTGACAAGATCAATTTGATAATAAGGATGTTATTCAACTTGAAATCTTGTGTCGTCTTTTTCTTTCTAATTGAATAACTTCACCAGTACCTCCTAGTCAATGCTAGGGGTTCTCTTCTTCCCTCTTAGCCCCTCTAACCACAAAGGGGTCACACACACAGAATTTCAGATCCAAAAATCTCAATTTTTCCCTTGCAAAGAGATACTTCCACCTCTTCCACAAACTTGCAACCCAACTCACACAAGAAAAATAGTCACATGAAAATTTTGACAACATTTTAGTCATCCAACAATAGGGTGCATTTTCTTCTATCTCACCTTTATTTTATAAAAATATTTGGCTTGACCTTTGTATTCTCATGCACAATTAACTAATTTTTAATAATTAAAAAAAAAGATTATTCACCCCCAATACATGTCACACTTTCCCCAAGTTGCACATGTTTATTCATTTTTAATAAAAATAATTTATGCATTTTCCCTCACATCCACAATTAGTTCCTAGATTTTCTCCTAGTTGTCCCTTAGTTCCCCAATTTATCATTTATTGTGTCTCCTAACTAATTTACAGTTGGAGTTTGATTAGAACTCTTCTCTTAGTTAGGATTTAGATTATAGATTGACTTAGGATTCTAACTCTATGTTAACAATCCATTCTCTCATGAAAACAATTTTTGTTAATTAAAATTCATTTTTATTAATTTTAGGTACGTATTTTGCACATGTATTAATTTTTATTCTTATTCTCCCTTTACTATCTTTTATTAGTCTAATTTCCCTTAACTCAATTTTATAACTTGTTTAGACACAAACATTTAGACTTAGGTTTTTATTGTATTCCCTTTCATAAATTAATATAAAATTATCTAAATTCATATTCTCTTTTCTATCAATTCTAATTAATTGTTTTATTCTCTAAGGTCTTCTATATTGTTAATAACTCATTAATTTATTCATGCAACATACCCTTCGAGACACACCTTTGTGTTCCAAGTGTGTCACTCGTCAATGACTTAGTTTGGAAGTTGTCTGACACTTGGAGTCAATACTCCACTTGTCTACCTTGTGTGAGACTAAGGGCTTACTGAGGAATATATAATATTCCTTATGGTGTGCCCCTTAGAAATCTTCGTAAGTGATTGTCTCAGTATGCCCTCACGGTATCATGAACATCTCATGAACAAGACAGTCATTAACCTTCAGTTTAGGTTACAGCGAGAGTGCTAATAGGTTGTGACAGGGACGTTGTCACACCTCTCCCTCATCAATATGATATCTATGTATGACCCCTTTATTCCATATGTGAGTCATATTAGAAACATTCACCATGCCTGCATCCACTAAAAATAATAATATTAATAACTCATATACATGAAATCCATAAATGAAATCATCATAGTACGTGTGTAATAAAACAAGTATTCATAATCAAAGCCAATAGTCCACTTCCTGACTCAATCCAGAGTCCAAGGAAGTTTTTTGATGCTATCAACATCCTCATTATTTCATGTTTCCCGCACACTCAAGAAACCTCATCATAATACTTGTTAATGTTATACATCAATATTAATAACATATCAAAATTTCAATAATAAAACATAGCATAAACTCATAAACCAGTTTAGAAAATCATAATGTATCATGTTTACCCAAATTACTTGCACGCAAGTGTCCTCAAAGAATAATCAGTGTTATGAAAATGTGATGAGTGAAACCAGATGTTACATACACCCCCTCTTGTTTTAAACTTTCTCCTAAAGTTTGTACAGTCTAAAAATGAAAACAATATTATATCTGCTACTGACGTATATATCAGCTCTCAAAATAAATATGGAAACTGTTGACGCATCTCATGTGCATCCTCCCAAGTGGAAGAATGTGGACTATAATTGTCCCATTGGACCTTGAACTGATTGACAAATCGATGTCATAGTTGTCGAATGCGATGGTCTAGTATCTAGATTGGCTCCGCTATGAGAGAACCTGCGTTCGATACCTACAATGAACTCAAATCAATAACATGTGACAGATTTGAAATACAATGATGTAAAATTGAAACATGAAACGCATCGTGCATACGCCTCAAAGAATCAGGTAAGCTAGTTGGTAAGCCACAGGTCCTTTACTTTCTATTACTTTGAAAGGTCCCACAAACCTTGGAGACAATTTAGCACCCTTTCCAAAAAATTTCTAACTCTTATGCAGCTTCACCTGCAAAAATACTTTATCACCAACTTCATAACTACAGTCTATATGATCCGCATATGCATAACTCTTTTGTCAGTCTTGTGATTTCTTAATCCTTTTCCTCATTGTTCGTATCTGATCTTTCATTTCCTGAATCACTTATGGTCCCTTCGGGACACTATCCTTTAGTTGATCCCAACTCAAAGGTGTCTGACACAGTCATCTGTATAGAAACTCAAAATGTGTCATATTTATCGAACTCTGGTAACTGTTATTATAATCAAATTCTACCAATGGTAAAAATTCTTCCCAATGTTTATGTTGATCCATCACGTACATTCAAAGCATATCTTCTAGGATTTGATTCGTTCTTTCCATTTTTCCATCGGTTTCGGGGTGATATGTTGTACTAAAATTTAATTTTGTTCCCAAAGCCTCTTGGAAACTGGTCCAAAAACGTCCAACGAATATCGATCCTCGATCGTATATTATGTTCCTCGGTACACCATGCAATATCAAAATCTCATTAACAAAAATTATAGCTATATCAGGTTCTTGATATGTTGTATGAACTAGAATAAAATGTGCACTCTTCTTCAAAGTGTCGACAACTACAAAAATAGAATTGTCTCTCCTTTCCGTCAATGGAAATACAACAATAAAATCCATCGCTATAACTTCCCATTTCAATTCAGGAATCACATGTGGTTGTAATAATCCCACTGGATGTCTATGTTCACCCTTCACTTCCTGACATTCAAGACATTTTTTCATATAATTAACTATATCATATTGCATTCCCTTCCAAAATAATAAAGGTTTAATATCTTCTTTCATTTTCGTGACTCCTGGATGAGCCATATACACTACTCTATGAGCTTCGTTCAAAATTAGATTTCTCATTTCATCATTTGGTGGTACATAAATTCTTCCATTATATTTTAATAGCACATCATTGTCCATATAATAACCCTCATATATAGGTATCAACACAGTATATTATCTGATATTGTCGTTTATTTCCTTGTACCAATCGTCATCAATCTGTAATGTTAAAAACATTTCTCGAATATTCATCTTTAAGAGTATTACTGAAAAAATGTGGAGTCTTCGGATCAGTGCATCTGCTACTCTATTAATTGTTCCCTTAATGTATGTGATCTCAAAATCAAACTCACTTAAAAGTTATGACCAACGTATTTATCGTGCGTTCAAGTCACTTTGAGTAAAGATGTGTTGCAATCCACTCTGATCAGTTTTTAGTTCAAATTTCCTTATGATAAGGTAGTGTCTCCAAACTCACAAGGCATAAAAAATCGCTAATAATTCCAAATCGTGTGTTGTGTAATTCTCTTCATTCCTTCTTAGTTTCCTTGAAATATATGCAATAACTTAACCTTCTTGAATTAATACTCCACCCATTCCTTCCTTGGATGTGTCAGTGCATACCAAGAATTCCTTGTCCATATCCGAAACTTTCAGTATCAGTGTTGTTAATAATTCTTTAATCTTCTAAAATGTTTCAACACATTTCTCTGACCACATGAATTTCTTATTCTTATTTTGCAGTTTCGTAATTGGATTTGCTATTTTTAAAAAACCTTCGACGAAACATCTATAGTATCCTATTAATCCCATAAAACTATGTCTTTCTTGCACATTTTTCAATGTTGACCATTCCATAATAGTCTCTGACTTCATTGGATCCACAATGACACCTTCTCCAGAAATAATGTGTCCCAAATAATGAATCTTTGTCTGATAAAAAGAACATTTCAACAACTTTTCATACAATTTGTTTTCTCTTAAATAATGTAAAAATAATCTCATATGTTCATCATATTCTTCTTTTGTCCAAGAGTAAATTAATATATCATGAATAAATACATGTACGAACTTTCCCAAGCATTCGAGAAATACCCCATTCATTAAACTCATGAATACACCAGGGGTATTTGTCAATCCAAATGGTAATACCATAAATTCATAATGTCCAAATCTTATCTTAAATGTTGTTTTAATAATGTCTTCCTCTTTGATTCACAACTGGTGATATCTTGATCTCAAATCGATCTTTGAAAATACTGTCACTCCCTTCATTTGATCAAATAAGTCATCAATTCTCCGTAGCGAGTATCGATTTTTTATCATAGCTTTGTTTAATTGATGATAGTCAATGCAAAGCGTCCATGATCCATCATTCTTTATTACAAAAATTATTGGTGCACCCCACGGTGATACACTTGGATGTATATGTCCCAAATCCAATAAATCCTTCAATTTCATCTTTAACTCTTGCAATTTAGGTGTCGACATCAGATATGGAGTTCTAGAAATTGGTTATGTTCCAGGTTTTAGATCTATAGTAAATTCCAATTATCTTTCTGGAAATAAACCCAGTACTTCCTCAGGAAAAACATCACCAAAATCTAATACTACTGGAAATTCTTCCAATATTTCTGCATCACCCTTTTCGTTAGGAGTTAATATGTCATACAAATTACATCCATTGGGAATATGTTTCTTCAATTGTAGGGAAGAAATAAATCTTAGCGATACTCCTTGGTTTTCCCTACAATTACTCTGTTTTGTCCCAAATCATCAATTAAGATTAATATTTTCATCTTACAGTTAAGTATCGTGTCATGCGATTATAACCAATCCATTCCAATCACTATGTCATAGGATCCCAAGGTTGTGACAAAGAGGATTACACTTGTGATGAATTCACCCAAAACAATTTTACAATCTTTAACCTTTCCTCCAAATTTTTGCTTAGCTCCAGATGCCATCTCTACATATCTAAAATCATCTTGTTCGAATGCCTTCACCTTAATTATTTTGAGCGCAACACTAGATATAAAACTCTTAATAGCTCTTGGATCTATCAAAATACTAAACTGTTGATCTGTTATCATACCTGATATCTCAAGCACTGTAGACTAATTCTCGGCCGATAGTTATTCATCATTGCATGAATAATATGGGCTTTGCCCAAATATCCTACTATCGTTCATCCTATTGATCTAATAGTTCTCACCTTTTCGATAGGAAAATATCTCTGATAGGGGAGCTATCCACAATTCCAACATCCATTCTTAGGGTCGATGCTTCTAGTTCCAAAGGAAGAATCTGTTGGTCTAGGGTTTTGAGGTCTCGATCTATTTTGTGGAACAGATCTATATCGTTGTTTTTGTTGAGGACGATGTGACTGTTACTATTTTGTTGTTCTATACATATTCCTATAAATGGTAGTTTGTCTATGTGGTATAGAAAATACAGGTCCTATGGGTGTATCACGGTGCCCATAAGTATGTCTAACAGGTGTTTGTTTCTATGGCACTCTAAGTGGCATCTGTCATGTCTGCCTGGAAGCAGTCCTACCTTAACCCCCATTATTCAATTCTTCTTCAACGATAAAATATTTTTGTACTGCATCATGCAAACTCTGAGGCGTCATAATCCTCACCTTAGCACGAATGTTGTATATGATACCAAACACAAACTTATTCACCTTTAACTTTTTAGTGTTCAGGTGTGGATCATATCTGAGAAACTCCATAAATCTAGCCTCATACTCAGGTATTGTATGACTACCCTATCGTAAGGTGTTGAATTCATTAAACTAGCACTCAATGAACTCATCATATAGGTACCTCTCTCGGAATAGATTTTTGAACAATTCACAAGACACATCTTCAAAAACCATATTCATTTGTGGTAAGAGTGTCTTCCACCAAATAAGTGCACTCCCTTTCAATTGGAAGAATGCCATACATACCTTCATATTGGAGGTATAATCACACAATGAAAAAAACATTTTCATATTCTCCAACCAAGCTTCGGTGGATAAATCGTCGGTGGAACTACAAAACTCGGGAAATTTTATCTTCTTGAGTTCTCTATGAATACTACCACTAACTACATGTGGGCATTGTGAACCCTCATTGGGTGTAGATCCCATGCCCTCATCTCGATCAAGGTGATTTATCAGTGCCTCTAACATCCTATGAAAAGATCTCATCATACCCATGACATCGTCCACTGGAAAATGTTCATGCTCAGTAGTGTGCTCTTCTCCATGTGGAGTATATCCCTCGGGTGTGGGTGTACTTGGAGGAGGCATACCTATTCCTCCCACACCCCGACATTCTCTATCATCTAATCATGATACATGCATAAAACAAATTCAATTCCTAATAGTAATTACATATTTAATTAAAAGTTGCATTGGAAGTCATAACAAGTCCAGTGTTGCGGAGTAGAACCCTGCTCTGATACCATATGTAACATCTGTTTTGACCCATTACCAAATGTGAGCAAATACAAGGAAATTAATATTTTTTATGATAATCATAAGTTAATTGAGAGAAAATCACATAACAAATTTCAACATTATAACATACAAATAACGTATTACGTCACCTACGCAAAAATTATAAAAAAAATCTTTCATCAAGAACTACTTAAAGTTGTAACACTAATTCTAAAGATTCTATCTAGAGATGCAAAAGTGTACATAAAATCATCTTAATTCTCAATTGGCTGGTGATTTATTCTTCGTTTTATGAAGATTATTCTTCACTGTTAGAAGATCTTCACGATAGGTTCGTCCACCTGAAAAATATAAAGATTATGCCCTAATGAGTAATATTTCAAATGTCATAGAACCCATGAGTTTTAATGAAGCTAATGAACATCAAGAGTGGAGAGAAGCAATGGTAGAAGAATATGACTCTATAATGAAAAAGAAAACTTGGGAATTGACTGAATTGCCTAAAGATAAAAAGTGTATAGGATGTAAATGGATATACAAACCTAAATTCAAAGTAGATGGTAGTATAGATAAATATAAAGCTATATTGGTGGAAAAAAGATATTCACAGAAAGAGGGCATTGATTATGTAGAAACATTTGCACCAGTAGCTAAATTAATCACTATAAGAATGTTAATTGCACTAGCTACAAAACACCATTGGAAGCTTCACCAATTAGAAGTAAAGTTTTCTTTCCTGAATGGTGAGTTAAAGGAGGAGGATTACCTTACTCAACTAGAGGGGTTTGTGAAAAGTGGTAGAACATTTAGTATTTAAATTAAAGAAATTATTATATGGACTGAAACAGGCACCTGGGTCATGGTATGAGAAGATAGATTCATTATCTCTTCAGCAGGGTTTTACGAGGAGCAAAAGTGATCCAAATCTGTATACCAAATTTGATGAAAAGGGGAACATTGTATTGATTTCCTTATATGTTGATGATTTAATTATTACAGGAAATTCATAAAAATTGATTAATGGAATCAAGAAGCAGATGTCATAGGTATTTGAAATGAAAGATCTTGGTGAGTTACATTACTGTCTCGGCCTTGAAGTTTGGAGAAATGTTGGTCAAACCTTTGTGTCTCAAGGTAAATATGTTAGAGAAGTACTTAAGAGGTTTAAAATGGATAAGTGTAAAGTTTCTTATGTTCCAATGCAGCAGAATGCAAAACTTTACTGGGATGATGGTTCAAAGGAGTTAAATGATACAGTTTATAAATAGATGGTGGGAAGCCTTCACTATCTCACTACAACCAGACCTTACATAGCATACTTTTTTAGTGTGTTAAGTCAGTTTATGGAAAAACCTATAGAAGACCATTGGAATGCAGCGAAAGGGGTACTCAGATATCTCAAAGGCACACTTGATTATGGTATTAAATATACTGACTCATTCGATGTTGAGCTGACATGTTACTTAGATTCAGATCGGGCTGGCAATTCAGATGATTGGAGATCTACTACAGGTTATTCTTTTGGCATTGGATCCAGGATTGTTTCATGGAGCAGTAATAAGCAACCTACTGTATCTTTTTCATCCACTGAAGCAAAATATAAAGCATTGTGCATAAACTTGTGAAGTTGTTTGGTTGAAAAGACTACTTCAAGATGTTGGAGAAGAATAAAAGAAAGCTACGATAATCAAATGCGATAACCAAAGATCAATCAAGTTGGAAAATAATCCAATTTATCATTCAAGGAAAAATCATGTTGATACTCAATTCCATGTTGTTCGAGAAAAGATGCATTCTAATGACATTTCTTTAATGTATTGTAATACTAGTGAAAATGTTGCTGATATTTTCACTAAGCCTCTTGGGAAGATTAAATTTGAATTGTTTAGGGAGATGTTAGGTGTGGATGTAAATCATTTCTCCACTAAAGGGGAGAGTAAGAATAATGGAGGTTTAACGTTGATTAGTTTCCAACCGTCGCAACTTCCTAAAATCATTCCTCAACCATTCAACATATTATATATACATTGTAAATCTTATTGATTAATTGGAACACACTCTGCTTTGCTTCCCGTCTCTAGGTGTTGGAGTCGTTTCTCATTTAAGTAAAATCATATCAATGTGCAAGATTATAAGATTGATTTCTAAACATAAATATGAATTGAGACCTTCTAAACCATGTATGGACACTCTAACAATCATATCATTGTGCAAGATTATAAGATTGATTTCTAAACATAAATATGAATTAAGATCTTCTAAACCATGTATGGACACCACCTTGTGATTAACAATAAATGATTGGATCACTATGACTAAACACACATTATAACATTCAAATGAAAATATCTTTGGAGCAATGTGAGCTATATAAAAAAATATAAAATAATATCATCAATAACCAAACAAAAGTAAAGTAAATGAACTAAATAAAGAAGAAAATATTAAAAAAAAAATACTCATGCATCTATCTCTCCTCCTCGTGAAGCTAAAGGTTGGTAATCTTTGCATTTTTTCAAAATTTTGAATTATAAGATGTTTTTCGTTAAGATACTGAGAGGGATAATCTTGAGGAAAAACCTGTGAATGATAATCCTCATGAAGCTAAAAGGTTGGTAAGCTTTGCACTTTTTCAAAATTTTGAATTCTTTGATCTTTTTCATTATTAATGATAATGAATTCATGTGAATGATAATCTTGAAGACAAACCTCTGAATGATAATGAATTGACAGATGATTTTACTTCTCCATTTAATGAAGATAATGGCATCTAAGGGCATGGGGTTATGGGCATTAAAAGAGTCGATGATGTTTGGGGTCTAAGACGATGATCTTAACCACGGGTTTCGTATCACCACCAAAGTTGCCATTCATGCAAATGAGGATGACCGAGAGGTAGAATCACCAGTTTAGGGTTTCAAAGAAGGTGGATGAAGTGGCAGAATTATTTAGGGAGCAACTTAAGAGAATAGATCACCAGTTCGGTATCACTTAGAAGAGTTGCGCGTTGTCTATGGATTTTCATATGAATTGCCCCCCAGTATGTATGTGTGCACGCTTTCCATGTTATTATTTCTATCTAGCACCTACCCTCTATCTAGACCAATCACTTCATGATTCCTAGTAGCTGCAATAGACCTTCTCTTATTGGAACAAATTTTACCCTTTTTCTTCTCAAATCTAAAATAGTTGCTGAAATGGGTGCTTTTGCTCCACGAAGTTGGGAGTGGGAAAGAGAGAGAGCCTAAAAGTACTCATCTATCTCATCTCCAAGTGAGACCTAACCAAAGTAAGATATTGTTCTTAGTGGATCCCAAATCGGCACCCCTTAAACCTTACTAGTATGAGCTCTCGTTGATCACTCGCTCAAACACCGCTACGTTTTCGTCCCACCCACATATGATGCGTATTTAATGTGTACTAAGCATTTTTCCTTCCTGGGTTGGACTCGGTGTACTGAATACGAACTGTATGATGAGTATGCTAGGGCCCTCCCACCTACTTCAACATTACCTTCACAAGTTCTCTCTGAAGTGCCCCCCAACTACTAACCTATAATTCATATTCTTAAGTGACAATAGATGTTGCAGGGACAGAGTATAGGGCAGGATCTTGGTTGGGCAATAAATCTCATCTTAGGCTGGTTGCCCTCTTATAGGTACATGCCAATCAATCATTCTCCTGCCTACTAGGATGCATATATATATATATATATATATATATATATATATATATATATATATATATATATATATATATGTCTTTTTGAGTATCCCATCCAATCTAGTTGCCGCTCTCTCAAGTTTTTTGCGCTTGTCCATTATTCACAGGAATCAAAAAGATTTAATCTACTTTTTGTGCAGCTTCCAAGACCAGAGAGATTGGGATGATGAGGAATTCAGTAGTTTTGTTGGGTCTATTTTCAATTTTTGTTACTAGTTCCATCTTTACAGAGGTGAGAGAGATGATAAAAACCTAGGAGATAGAGATGAGAAAGTTGATAGAAGATCTTTCCTTTATAGATTCCCATCCTCTGTAGGTTGGCATGATGATGATATTTTTATCATTTTTTTCTCTTTTAAAATTAAATGGGCAGCAACTTGTTATGTATATTTTCTATTATTTTCATTTCTTTCTATGAAATAGTAGGCTAGTTAATGGGCAAACTAAGAGAGACTGTGAGAGACTGTGTCTTATAAAGCTTCCTATCCACGATTTTTTTGGATGTTAATCACGATTAAGATCATTGCGTTCCTTTGGTTCATTTCTGAAATGCAGAAAAGGTTATCCGAACCTCCTATTTCTGATATGCGAAAAAGGATTTCTAAATCTCCTTCTATTTCCGATATACAGAGAAGGATATCTAAATCTCCTTCTGCCTCTAGGAAGTAAGAGAAATGTTTCATATGCATAATTTATAGAAGGGAAAATGGTTTTTACAATCAACTACTACAACATAGTAGATCTCAAATTACTGTGATAAATCTTAGAGAACAATAACAATATTTTTTGGCATTTCAATCTAAACTTTAGAAACACCACCAATATTTGTTGTTAGTTTGCGAACTTGGAATGAATTTTTTTGTCAACGTAGTTATCTTTTGCTAGTACCAAATCAATTTTCTACTACCAAATAGTAAATACGAATCTAGTAAATAGGAATCAAAAATCAATTTCCTACTTGCAAACAGTGAATAGGAATGAAATTTAGCAACAGTGAATAGGAATGAAAATTAGGGAATCCAAAAATTTCAATTTCCTACTTGCACACAGTAAATAGGAATGAAAGTTACCAGTCTTACTGACTATTAAAGGTGGAACAAAATTGCAAGTGCACTATTTGAACCCCTAGAAAACCAATGATGAACCAGTGTTGAATCTGTAATTGTATGATGAATGATGATTAAAGGTGGAACAAATTTGAACGACCAACGAACAAGTGATGAATTTGTATCTGGAGAATATGAAACATACAATGTAGAGGAAAAGCATCTGAATAGTTGATGATGGCAGTGGAAATTGATAAATATAGTAAGGATGTGGATAAATATAGTAAGGCAGTGGTAGGTAGAGAGCAGTGGATCAACATTAGTAAATATAAATAAATATAAAGAAAGCGGCTCAACATTTCCGAAGGAACGTTTGTCAGTGAATTTAAAGAACTGACATCAATGAAATTTAAAGAACTGACATAAATTAGTAATTTAAAGTAGTGAAGTAGACATGAAAAAAATTTATAATCCATTAACAACTATAACAATAACAATGTAAAATTACATAATGTGGTAGCGGGCAAAGGAACAATGACTCTGAACTTTCGCTTAAGAACTTTAGGTTATATATTTTAACAATGAAAAAATTACATCACCTGGGCAATAAGAATCCAAATGTATCATCCAATAGCATTCACTATAAAATTAAGTTATATGTGGAAAAAAGATCATTATTTTCCTGTTGTTATGTACGACATTGGAGAATGGAAAAATATTTTAAGTCAAAGTTTAAGTAATACATGGTCAACGGTGAATAGATTGCAAGAGTACTAATAAAGGTAAACTTTTGACATTCCCATATCTAACTTTGATCAATGAGGCCGACCAATTACCAATTAGATAACGGGAGGCCACCTTTGAGCACTGGACATAATCTTATGAAGGTTAATATATATTTAAAATATAGTCTAACATTACATTCCCTGACCCAGGACGAACTGTGATTACTATGATCTATATTGTTACACGGAGTGAGTGACCTGGTGATACATCCGAGCAAGACATGGAAGAGAACTTAAACCAGAAGAGGCCAAGGGAAGGAAATGAAGAAGATTAAGCCATGGCAGACAAGAAGAGGCCAAGGGAAGAAAATGAAGAAGCCTCCAATGGGGCATCTAGCTCCTCTATCGTCCAAGATCAATAGAAACCAAAAGAAAAGACGGTGCGGGGATACTCATCATCCATTAATATCTTCCACCACTTGCGTGATCGAGAGTTGGGCATTAACATAAATTTGTTAAATGTTTATCGGGATTATCACTTTCGGAGATTTTCCATCGCTCGTTGTTCGATTGGTAGTATTATATATTTGGTCATAGCTGACGACATAATATGTGTTATTGATAATGCGACCTCTATTGTTCCATTCATACGTAATGGAGATCAATTCTGGGCTTATGCTAATGATGATGGAAGCCTCCTATTCATCCGATTGTTGTTCAAAATAAACTTTGTATGTTACAAAAACCATAAATATTCATTGATAATAGTTTCGACCGATTTCGATGATCCAAGAAGGATTCTTAACAGATTGAGGATTATAAGTGTTATCACTGAAATTTCGTCTGCACATGGCGACAAGAACTCCACATCATCTGCACATAGCGACAAGAACTCTACATCATCAAAACAGCAATGAAGTCATTCATGGCACTATTCACAGCATTCCAGAAGGGTCAAATACTATACAAAAATTGAAAGACACTTCACATCAGTAAGGTGCGCGCGTATGCGCGGGATAAGAACGTGTTGTGCGCGCTTAAGCGCACGATGCGTGACTGTCCACATAAAAAGCCGCGCATCTGCTAATACGGAACATTAAATTCTTAAGTCGGCCTCCCGACCGCTAATAGACCTTCGCCCGAGATGATTTGAAATCCAAATCAGGGTCGGTCCTGCAAAAACGACGAATTTATGGCTTAAGCAAACCCTAAACTAGCCTGTGTCTACACCGGGAACTAGTTACGTGATCGCCTGGAAATGGCTATAAAAAGCAGTGAAGGCTCATTGTTTCAGCAGGGAATTCAGAGTAGAGTTACGCTGTTCAGATGCTTCTAAGCCTAGTCTTGGATCACCAGTTCATCAGCTGTGTAATACTGAGTTCTCTCACCATCCATTCCTGCCCTGTTCATTTTGTAAGGAAGGCATTCAGTTGAGGATTCCCGAAGGACCTTCCGCTGGAGGGAAGAGGAACCATTATCCCTTTCTACAACGTGTGCTTTGGTTTTTTTTTAATAGATCAAGCCTTGAAACCACTGGGAACTCCCTTGTCTCACGTTTTTAAGTTTTGTTTATGGTTGTAATGTTATTTGCTTTTCAGCTCTTAGGTAGATTTTATTTCGTTTTGTTTTCTATTCTCTGTTAACCCATTTTGATCCACAACAAACCTGTTCTGCCTTGCTGATCCCAACAGGGCATGCTAGTGCTCCCATTCTTGCTCACCCGGCGACGATTCGAGCACGAACAGACTGGCGACTCCGCTGGGGAGTTAAGGTATTAAATCCTCTTTCAATTGGGTTCAATTCGCTTTCCTTTTGTCGTTTTTGAC
>ML779542.1:397479-408024 GCA_009831015.1 Picea engelmannii
GTGTGCTTTGGTTTTTTGTTAATAGATCAAGCCTTGAAACCACTGGGAACTCCCTTGTCTCACGTTTTGAAGTTTTGTTTATGGTTGTAATGTTATTTGCTTTTCAGCTCTTAGGTAGATTTTATTTCGTTTTGTTTTCTATTATCTGTTAACCCATTTTGATCCACAGCAAACCTGTTCTGCCTTGCTGAGCCCAACAAGGCATGCTAGTGCTCCCATTCTTTCTCACCCGGAGACGATTCGAGCACGAACAATAAGCCTTGAAATTCCATCCATAAAAGATGGACTAACTAGGACAGAGAACAAGCATCTTTTTCAAGGAGAATCCATCATAAATGATTGTGAATTTGATATTCCAAATTGTAGGGGTATGATTTATAATTTGGCAGAGGGAAAGTTCAGGGTTTTTGAGTTAAAAAATTACACCCACATGTTTACGATACTGGATATAGGTATGTTTGCATAGGGGCAGACCCAGGGTTCAACTCTGACAATGCACCAACAAGCCCTAACTACTGGCCCTTTCGGAAATACCTGTAGAGCAGATGCAGTCTCACCTAAAGTAGCGATAGGGGGTTGCAGGACACATGTGTCTACAACCAAAGGAAATGCAAGTGAATCCAAAACAACAACACACAAATATCTAGTTATTATTTACCAAGCTTAAGCCTACTTCGCATAGTTATATCTCAGATCTAACATAAACATTCAATAACAGTATAACAGAAAGAAAAGAACATAGTGTCAACCACAAAGGACAACAAGATATACATGATTCACCCTCTCCCTAGGGCTACGTCCATAGAACTATGTTTTTTGATATATTAAATGGAAACATGCAGTTATATCTGCAGACTTAGCTTGTAGATTTCTCTCTCTTTCTCTCCCCTTCCTGTGCACCCAGCTGTAGGGTTGATCTTCACACCCAAATGAAGATCCTACAATCCAAGAACACTCTTACCCACAATAATTCTCCCGCACCACAAAAACAATCACTCTCTTAACCCACAATGACTAACAACAACCTAGAACGAACCCCTCTTCTCTCATCTAGGTATTTATTTATAAATTACAATGACTCTCAGATAACCTTAGATCGAATTCTAAGTGTCAAAACCCTAAATGCCAAAACCCTAGCTGTCTAAAACACTAGGTCAACTTGACCCGCATTTTCAGGGCTTCGCTAGCCTGTCTTTCCTTCTTTCCTGCGAGGTGCTCCAAAGAATCCATTGGTGGCTTTTTCCATTTCCTAAGTTGTCCACGATCCATCTTCTTTTCTAATATTTCTTCCTTGATCTTCTCGTTCAAAGAATCACTTTCCCTTACTTCACTCCTTCTTTTCTTCTCCTTTGGCTACTTCAACCCATTCTCAGTCCATGTGCCTTCCACACAGTTGATACTTTGTCTTTTCTCTTCCTTTTTCTTCATTTTCTTCATTAATCCATAACCAAGGGCCAACAGGCCCCCAACACTCACCTGTGACTCGTCTTGAGTCACTACAAGACTGGACCTTTTGTTTTACTTCGATTTCAGACTGTGCGGAGCAGTATGTGCTTTCTTCTCTGTCCCTTTCCACTATGTGCAGACTATCTTTTCTATGTTTGGTACCTAGTTTCAACTACATCTGGTACCTAGACTCTTCTTCTTATGATTTTAATGAGAGTCACGAGGTAGCGGGTTGTCATAATACAATTTCAATCGGCTCCCATTCACTAAAACATCCTTCCATTCTCCATTCAAAGTTTTCAACTCTGTAGCTCCTCCTTCTGTAACATAGGCAACCTCATATGACCCAAGCCAATGTGTTCTGAACTTCCCTAGATGCTTCATGAACTTCTTGTCATATACTAATACCAAATCTCCTTTCTTGAATGATTTCTTCCTGATATGTCTGTCATGGTAGGGATTTTCTTGTTCCTTCTGTACCTATTGATGAAATCATGCAATAAACATGTCTTCCTCTAGTTCTACCAATTGTGCAAGCCTTTCTTGAACAACACCAGAGTCATCCATATCTGTGAATGTGACAATTCTTAAGCTAGGAACTAAATATTCCATAGGTACCACTGCTTCCAGACCATAGACCAACTTAAAGGGAGTTTGAATTTTCATCTTCTTGCAAGTGGTTCTATAAGCCCATAACACTGTGGGTACTCTCAAATCCCAATCATCCATGTTCCCACTGCAAATCTTTGTCAGCACTGTCTCCAAGATCTTATTGAAAGCTTCATCTGTACCATTCACTTGTGGGTGATATGGTGTACTCTTCTGATGATGAACTTCAAATTCCTGAGTCAAGGGTTCAATAGTCTTATTAATCAAATGTGTACCTTGATCACTCATAAGGATCTTCGGGCATCCAAATTGGGTGGTGATATCATCGAATATGAACCGCACAGTTGTAGCTGCACTAGAGTCCTTAACTTCTCTTTCTTCTTCCCATCTGGTCAAATATTCTGTCACAGTGATGATGTATCGAGCTCCTGTGTGCTTTCCTGATGGGTTGATAGGGACCATAAAATCAATAGCCCATTTCTCAAATGCCTATAAGGTTAGATGAGGTGCTAAAGGCATCTCATCTCTTCTGGAAGGTTTCCCCACTCTTTGGCATACATTGTAGGCTTTGTAGTATTCCTTAGCATCTTTGTGTAAAGTGGGCCACCAAAGGCCATCTCTAAGAACCTTCTGTGTTGTTGTTTTTCCTGCATAGTGTCCTCCTGTGATGCCTTCATGTGCTTCTACCAGAATCAATGGTCGTTCTACCTCCATAACACATCTCTGCAAGATCTCATCAGGTCCCATCTTATATAGTTGTCCAGCTATAAGTGAAAAATCTGCAGCACGAAATACCAGTTGTTTCTTCTGAATAACTATATATTCGTGAGGTGCCATTCCTGTAGACAGAAACTGGACTATCTCGGTGAAGTGATCATCCACCTTTTTGATGGCCAACAACTGTGCATATGGTAGTGTATCCTCCAAAATGGTAGGTTCCTCTCCATGCTCTAACCTAGACAAGTGGCCAGGGCCCTTGTTCATTCTTCCTGGCTTGACCATAATCTCAAAATCATATTCCTGGAATAACAATAGCCATATGAATATTCTTCCCCCCAAGACTGGCTTGTTGACTAGGTATTTCAACGCAGAGTGATCAATGAACATCTTAAAATGTCCTCCCAGTAAGTAGTGTTGAAATTTCTACAGTGCGTACACCATGGCTAAACCTTCTCTTTCGGTGGCAGTGTAATTTATCTCAGTTGTAGAGAGCTTCCTGCTAGCAAAGGCTAACGGGTGGTCAATATCTCCTACTCTTGGTTGTGCTAGCACTTCTCCTAATGAAATAGATGACACATCGACATGCACATGGAATTCCTTACTCCAATTTGGGAAAACCAGAATAGGCGTAGTGACCATTTTTTGTTTTAGTGTGTCGAAGCTTTGCTGACATTTCTCTGACCATTGAAACTGAAAATCTTTCTTTAAAAGATTTTCCATGGGTGTTGTTATCTATGCATAGTCCTTGATGAACTTTTTGTAGTATCTAGTATGTCCCAGCCCAATGCGCAATTGTCTAACCGAAGTAGGAGGAGGTAGATCAACAATGATGGTAATCTTGGAAGGATCTACCAACAACCCCTAATTACACACAATATGGCCTAGCAACACTCCAAATGTTGAGAAAAAGATACACTTCTTCAGGTTCAAGGAAATCTGGCATTGCCTACACTTATCCAACATTAGTCTTAAACATTCAATATGATTTTCAATAAGCTAAAAATAGTCCAATCATCAAAATATGCTTCCAAAAATTTATGTAAGAATTCCTTGAATGCTTCAACCACCACCCTAGAAAAGATGGCTGGTACATTCTTCAATCCGAAAGGCATTACTGTGTACTGGAAAGAACCTCATTTTGTTGAAAATGTGGTACTATGTCGATCTTCCTTGGCAATCTTGATCTGGTGATAACCTGAAAATCCATCTATGAAGGAGTAAACTTCCCATCCTCCCACATTATCTAACACTTCATAAATAAATGAAGTAGGGAATGGATCATGTAAGCAAGCATCATTCATTTTCCTCAAGTCTACATAGATTCTGATCTCTCTTGACTTCTTATCCTGAACCACCATAGGGATAATCCATTCTGACTCTTCAACAGGTTCTATGATTCCTGCTTCCAACATTCTGTCTAATTCAACCTTGATTTTTTGTTTATATTTGGGATTCAGTCTGTAGGATCTCTACTTGACTGGCCTTGCATCTGGTTTTATGGGGATCTTCATTTCTCCCATGGGCCCTTTAATGCCCTTTATGTCGGTGAACTTGGTTCAAAACAAGTCCTAATATTCATGCAATAATTTTTTGATCTTGTTAATAGTGGCATCATCCCAATAATCTCCAATGTTTGCGAGCTTAGGTGCTTTCTCTATCCCAATATTAACTTTCTTTATTTTGATTGGTTGTCCAATGAAAGGTAGTTCAACTCCTGGTCCTTCTATGTCTCTTTTCCCTTCAGTTTCTACATGTTCACATTTCTAGGATCACCATCTTCATCAACATTGATATTGTAAAAACCTTGCAATTTCTGAAGAGGTGCAGTCCATTCATCTTCTTCTTGCTCCAAAGGGAGGTTAGGTGCCTCCTCAAAGACTTTCTTTCTTACAACTTGTAAATCCTGATCTACTATGGGGTGTTGACTTTCAAATAAAAATGTAGCTACAAATTTTTGAGTCATACCGTGCCAATCTACAGTGGCGAGGCACATTTTTGCTTGAAGATACCAATTGATAAGCGTTTTGTCCAAAGTGTTAATGAATTTATGCACCCACTGTTCTTGAGGAATGCTTCTCCAGACCTCCTCACAACTCTGCACATGGTCCTTTGAACAACTTTGACTTGTGTATCGAACTTCACACCCTTCGATTTGTTCTGAAAAATGCATTGTCATCAAAGTCCAACATTGCACCCACTCCGCAATGTTCTTCTTGTGTGTTCCCCATCATCTCGCTAGAGTTGATTTCAAGGCTTCATCCAGTGCCAATAACCTTTATTGTACTGGTACAATTTATTCAAATTCCAATAAGAAAGTTTATAAATTATTTAAACATCAAATGTGGCCAGATTACTTACTTTTGTGCCAGTCCAGCGAACTTCCCTGGTCAATCTGGCACACCTCCACGCAGAAAATTCGTAAATTTTGTTCTTCCAATTCTCTAGTTCTTCTTCCGAATCTAATGAGCATGTGTTGTCACTTTTCTAGCTTAAATTCCCATCTACTATAGGAATAATGTAATCCTGCTACCTTGCTGTCAATTTATATATATTCTCTAGCTCATATGCACAGTATTCTTTTCTGATGGGTTCTATGTATCTACGACCTTCATCATGATCCAGAGGTGCAATGACCCTAAGGCCATCACCTTCAAATGTCATTCTTATTTTCTTTAAGTCAACCACATTGGAATTTTTGAAAGCCCAATCAATTCCTAACAGTGCAGTATAAGGACAACTATCATCAACTATCTCAATCACCTTGAAGTCCACAAACATCCTTATCTCGTCAATGTCCACAGGGAAATGCTCCAGTATTCCAAAGGGGCTTATTGCCTGCTGATTATCCATCCTGACCTGATGGGGGAGTAAATCAACTTAGTTTTTCCCATCAGTGCCCAGGTCTTCTTTGTCATAACATTGACTTCTAACCCTAAGTCGAGGACCACATAATCTATGTCATAGTCCCCAATCTGAGCATTAAGGTGTAGTTCCTTAAAGTCCTTATCTTCCTAGATACTTGATGTACTTATTTATTTAGCAGAGGATCTATCATGCCTATCTCATATTGTCTAATCAAATTTTGTAGTTCTTTTACAATTCTTTCATCCTTAATCAAATCAATGAACGTATATAAGAAATTGACAAGCTTGCTTACCTCTTTTTCATCTCCAGGTGCAGTGACTGATCGAATTCCAAAGGCATTCCACATTCTTTCACTTCGGGTTGTGTCTTTGATGAAGAAGCCTAATCTCTTCCAAATTCTCTTTTGTCCTCTTCAAACGTTTGCTTTTATTTCCTTGGATCAAACACTTGTGTCTTATCTGCAGCTCTTCTAACCCTTGATTCCTCTGTAGTCTTTTCTGGGGTCACCCTGTCTTCTCCTGTAAGATCACCTCCTCTAGTGATAAAAATGACTCTGGGATCCTCTCCATGAGTTTCTGCTGATATTAGTTGTACTTGTTGGTTTCCTCCCCATCTCTCCTGAAGTTTGGCTAGCAATACTCAAAAATCTTCAATAACATGTTCAAATGAGTTGCAGTAGCTGCAAGTGGTACAAGGGTTTTGACAGTCCCTTGCCAAGTGACCTAGATGGGTGCAGTTATAACAAATGATCTGACCTCAACCTCGACCCATGCCTCCTCCTCATCCTCTTCCTCTGAATCCACTGCGAGGGTTGAAGTTTCCTCTTCCCATGGAATTAAACTGCGTAGTATTTCCTTCCTGTTGCATCTCTCCTTGAATTCTATATGTATCTCTTGACCTTTCATGCAAGAGGTCATAAGCCCTACAATCCTTCTCATCATGCCCCACAGATTTACACAATGCACAGTAAATATTGGTAGGTGTATGGACATATTTTTGCATGTAATAACATTCACCAGGGTGATGCCTATTTCTACAAACCTCACACCAGGGGAGAGTAACCTGCTTCAAAGGGCTCGGAGCTTCAAAGGCCAAGTACTCATTAAATAGGGGACAATGCTCCTTTTCATGGCCCTCTGACTTGCATCTGATACACCAAATTTCTTATTTTTTATCTTTCCCCTTGTCTTTCTTCATATATTTGACCTATAGAGATAATCTAGTTAGCTGACTCAAAATTTGACTCATACCTGAGCTAGATTCTCCCATAGGGGATGATTCTAGCTTCATGACGATCTCTAGTGCCTCAGCCTACGAAACAACCTTCTGTTGCATCAGAGGAACTATGATGTGTGGTAAGAGGGTAGTAATGAACCATTCCTTATTCTGCTCATATGGAATTTGAAAAATCAAACGACATGTCAAGGTCTTAAACCTCTGATCAAACTCCCAGACAGGTTCAACTATTCTCTGCTTAATTTATTTCAGTTTCGTAATGCACTGTGACTCTAACTTGGGTTTCTTGAATTCTTCACTCAACACAGTCTTGATATCATTTAGAATTTTAGGTTGTGCAACTCCTTTAACAAACTTCATGTACCATCTCAGTGCGCGGTCTCTCAAGGTAGTACTAAACTGAGCTCTCTTAACTGCTTCATCATTGACTTGCTTAATACTCCATACAACTTTGCATAAGAACTAGTGTTGATCAGGATCTTCATATCCATCTCCTCTAAAGATAGGTAACCTCATCTCATATGCCATAGATCTTCCTAGGTTTCTTGACTGATTATGTACTGAACTACTGGTAACAATGCTCGGGGTGCTCTGATAGCTCTAGTTACTCTGGTTACTTAACGCTACTAAAACAACATGAGGAGTAATAGTACTTACTTCGACAGTTGGCGCAGTTCCTGAAGTCTCTGATTCTTCCCGACAAGGTTATTCAGTCTTCCTCTTCTCTACCCTAGCAGACTTTGAATACTCCTCGTTCAATATATCTTCTTCTTCCCCACTGTAGAACCCTTCATCTTGTGCTAGTGGTTCATGATTATGCTCAAACAAGTTCACCATATGAACCTCTCGAAAGGTTCTCCCACTGTGCATATGTCCAACCTCTGTGTCATTGTCACTGTCTGAGTTATTGAACATTATCTTTTCAATATGACTAATTACTGTATCCTTAATATGTTCTTCTCATGCAATAACATCTTGATCTTCATCTTCAAAAAGCGTAAAATTTTTCCTCTAGGACCCTTAAAGAAATATCTCTTTTCTTGGCTATATGACTCAAATTTGTCAATAACAAACTCAGTAATGTACCCTCCAATAGTGCTATCAAACTAGTGATATACTTCTCTTGACATGACGTTATCAACTCTCTTGACCTTCTTGATCAACACCGATGTCCAAACCATAGGTGGTCTAGATATAACTTCAAACTGGGTATTTGCTAATCTGGCTAACCACTCATATAGCTCCTTATGGATTCCTCCAAAGAAAATTTTGTGTATATCAATAAAGATATACCTTCCCAACCACTCCTCTGTACTAAGGCTAGGATTCTTGTTATGAGCTTCGGTGAAGTCCTTCTCTTTTTCTTATATCCACTTCTAAATCTCTGTCTTCGATGGAAACCACCTTGACATTCCCTCAAGAAGATCCTGGTCCAAGCAACATAACCATTTGTTGGTGTTATCACTGAAATTTCATCCGCACATGGTTACAAGAACTCAGCATCGTCAAACAGTAATGAAGTCATTCATGGACTTGAATTAATACCACAACATTCAAAAAGGTCAAAAACTATACAAAGTAGTGAAAAATTGAAGAGCGCTTTGCATACATTGGGCGCACACGCACATGCGCAGAACAGGGACGTATAAAGCGTGCACAGGCGCACGATGCACGACTGTTAGCGCAAAAATCCGCGCACCTGCTAAACGGCTCATTTATGAATGTGGTCGGCCTCCCAACCACTTATGGTTCATCTCCCAAGCTGATTTGACCTCCAAATCCGGGTTGGATCCAAGTGGTGGGCTGGTCAAAGACCTAATAATTCCCTAAATGGCCTCTTTTCACACTACAAAGAAGTTACAAAATAACCCAATGCAATGCTATAAAAAGCCATGAATGCACCTCATTTTCTCAAGGAATTCAAAGTAATGTTATGCTGCCTAGATTGTTTTAAGGAATCCATCCTTGACAAGAACACATTGGCACCATTTCATTGAGCAATCCACCCCTCCATTGAGTGGATTTGCAAAGAGTTCTTTCACCACTATTCTCATTTTCTTTGTTTTAAGGAGAGCAATCTTGTGAGGGTCCAAGAACCTTCCCTTGGAGGAAGAAGGGACTCATAGTCCCCTTTCTTCTTGGTGCTTTGATTTCATCAATAGACCAGCCTCTAATATTGGTGACATGGGTCTTTTTGTTCTTTGTTTTCTATGCTCATGAATTTAATTCTTATTGCATCTATTAGTCTAATTTTTAGTTATAGTTTTGTTTTTCTTTCTCTAACCCTTTTCTCTACAGTTGTCTTGCTCAGCAGACCCAACTGGGCATGCAAGCACCTCGATTCTGCTCACCAAGGTGACGAAGGAGGTGCAACAGATTGGCGAATCCACTGGGGAAAGGTATCAAATTCCTACCTCATTTGGGTTTATTTTTCTCTTATTTTAGTTTGTTTAACTTATAGGTGCACTAACCGGCCTAAGCCGACCTGCCAACCGTCCAATTCAAAGGAGAATTGAGAGAAATCCATCCAGATTTTTCTTTCTAGGCCGCTTGTCACTAGTGCGTGGGTATTCTACCCCACATACACGCATCATGCACGCATGCGCTTAATTGACATCTTTTCTCTGCGCGCATGCACTTACAGACCCATCTCTATTCACGCACCTATGCTCTATGTGCCTCTATCTTCACTAGGGGCCGCGCATCTGAGCAAAATTTCACATTGTAAGTTGTTGGGATGTGGGGAAGGCCATTTTCCTTCTTAAAAATGATGTCAAGCATGCTCTAAAAAATGCACCACACTTAGTCCCCTCATCATATAGAGGGGTTAGTCAAACACACATAGGCACTTAGGAGGATAAAAATCAATTTCCCTTATTTTCTTTTTGCCACATGGATGGCTTGTTTTTACTCACAAGATAAAGTGGAAATCATTTTTAATCACATCTAACTTACATTGGGACTAGAATTTGAATTACAATCTCTTAGTATGCTCTTCTCTCACGCCTTCAAGTGACCTTGAGAATCAGAAAAAGATTGTGAAACAATTTCATCTCCCTTAAACAAAGTTTAAAACCTTTAGGAGAGGAAAACGACCCTTCTTGGGACCCCTCTTAGTTTTATTTTTCAAACACATATTAATATGGTAACGGGCCCATACATGCCCACATGCTACAAAGATAGGATAGTATTTGAAATTTTTCTTTCTTAGATCAAAACACTAGGGAAGTTTAAAGGTTTGTAATGGGCCCATACATGCCCACATGTTCAATCTAGGATAGTTTCAAGATTTTCTTAGATTACCTCACAATAGGGAGTTAAAATATAGTAACGGACCCACATGTCCACATGCCATCTTCCTAGGGCTTTTGAATTACGCAAGGTTGTACCAAAGGAACTTAGTTAATTAGGTAATCAAACTCTTGTAAGGACCAAGTGAAGTCCACATGCAGCAAGGTGACATCTAATTCACTAAAAATTGGCACACTTTCACTCACACACAAAAGTCACTTATCACTCACATAGCTTCTTCTTGAAACGTGGAGGTCTAAGTAAGTTTCCTCCAAAAAGGGATTCTGAAAATACCCCATCTTTTCTTGATAGGACTATCCACTCCCATTTTTAATCAACGAGGTTGGTTTGCACCCCCAACCTCCCAAAACAACTACA
>ML779542.1:408593-436953 GCA_009831015.1 Picea engelmannii
TCAGACCCCACTGTTGAGTACTATTGGAAGGTCCAGTGCTATTTGAGAGGAAGGACGTTACGTCTTCTAGGACACGAGCATTTGCTTTCTTTTGATTCCCCCACGTGGACAAAACCCACTTACCCACATATATGCTTCTTTCTTATTTTATGTATGATGCACATCTGATTACAGTTTGATTTGGATATATATATTGTGTAAACATTCAAAGAAAAAACTCTTGTTTCTATATTACTCTCATCACTTTTTGCACACATTCACACATCTAGTCTGACATCACAGGGGAACCACAGAAACCCCCGTCGTTCACGACATTTACTCAACCTCCCTCCTATTTTAGGGGGAGTATCTGGTCGTGCCCACTCATCGGCACCTCCTTCACACACTCCTGTGAGTGCTACTATCTTAGGATCATCTTTGCTTGGTTCTACATTACTTGGGTTAACCTCCCAAGGTCATCCATTCACTCGCTCTCCTTTACATGGAAGTAGGGGACCCACTTCCTCTCAAGGAGGGAGAACCAACCCCCCTAGCCCCCCTCACAGGTCAGGTTCACAACACACTATGGCCGGAGCTAACCCTCGCCCCTCACTACAGATTCCATATTTGGCCTCTCTCAACATACTAGATCTAACCAAACTCACCAATGATCCCATATTGCATGATCCCACATGGCCTGCAATGCCAACAAAACCACCTTCAGACATACCAAAGTTTGAAGGAAAGGCAGGGGATGACCCTGCCAACCATGTCATGACCTTTCACCTATGGTGCTCCTCCAACAACATTATGGATGATTCCATCGGACTGCGATTATTTCAATGCACACTCACCGGCCCATCAGCTAAATGGTATGTTGAAGAAAAATCGGGGTCCCACGCAACTTTTGAGTCATTAGCCAAAGCATTCTTGACCTTCTTACAATTACCCATCCTCCACGACAATGGTCTAGAATTACTTTCTAATTTCAAACAAACCTCAGCCACACACATCGTTGACCACATTCACGAGTGGCGTAGGTGACGTAGTTTGTGCAAAGCGGAAACCACCAAGAAACAGTGTCTTGACTGGTTTCTTAGATCACTTGTCTCTCTCCTTGGGAAGGATGTAGCTTCCACCTTCCCTCAATCCGAAGAGGAAGATATCAGTAAGGCCCAACAATATGACCTCATCTATGCACAGTCAGGGTACTTATACATGGTACTTCCTAATCTTCCAAAACCTGTGCCATTTGGCCAAGACAAACCTAGGATGTCTCACTCAACAGATGGACTAATAGGTGCCACCACACACCATGGTCCACAACCCCAACCACCACCAATGTATGGAACACCTCAATACCTACCGGCATATGGGGGCACTCCTTATTACCCCCCACCCCCTTATCAACATCCATACCCTATTGCTATACCTCCACCCATCAGTGGACCACCGCCAACACCTCCCATACATCCACCTATTCCCACAAACAGTGGTACTCCCTCAACATTAGCTTATAGTACTAGTGAAAGTACTACGTCTTCCTATGTACCTTATGGATCAGTACCACCATAGAATCCTTACTTCCCGTTCCCTGGTCCCCCACAACACATGGCTCCCCCACATCCTCATGCGGGGGTAAATTTTGTTCAACCCTCTGCTGCTCAAAAATACGAAAATTTTTAACAGTTGAATACAGCCAACCCAACTCATCCATCAAACAATGCCAAGAATAACAACAACCCAGGTCAAGGCGGGAATCAACCCCCACAACACCAACCCACTGGGGGCAACCAGAACCAAGGGAACCAAAACCCCCAAGGGGACAATAATAACAAATGCCAAGGGTGAAATAATGTTAAAACCATCTTCCCTTGTGCCCTTTGTGGTGATTTTGGCCATTACACTCATCATTTCCCCCAGATCGCTGATTTCAAATGGTTGAAAGACTCTGGTAGTCTTCCCCATTCTCCTGCACAACCTGCCCCTCAGCAGGCACCACAACAATATGTGCAACAACCCCCTCCCTCTGTGCTGCAAAATCCTATTCCACATCAAGGTGTGATAAACACCCAATAGGACACACAGTATCCCCCACCTCAAGGGGGACAATACCTCAACCCTAACAACCCAACAGAGAGTACAATTCTCCTCACCAGTGAGGAAGAAATCCTTCTGCAAACGCGTAGTCATCAGTATCATACACCCACTGAGTCTCCTTCCATCCCTCCAGAGACAATCCCTACACCGACGGGACCCCTGTTGGTGATCCCCCGCCCTTCCGCCGAACCACCACTATGCATCCCTCGCATCCCATTACGTCGGAATGTCCACAACCCACAGGCTAGGGCAGCTCATAACTATAGTTTGGTAGACGACTTAGCACAATCCCCAACTGCCATGTCAGTCTTGGAAGTCCTCCAGACTTGTCCTACACAGTGGAAATCACTACTTTCCACCTTGGGGGCAGTCGACCCTGCAGATACTCGAATCATCACCTTTGATCTTGATATCGAAGAACCTCGTCTTCCCGCCTTGATCTCTTTTCAAATACCAGTGAAAATACAGAACATCACAGTTCATCGATGTATCATCGATGAAGGTGAATCTACATGCATTATGTCCAAAACAGTATGGCAGAAACTTGGTTCCCCGGAACTCATACCCTCTGCCATCACATTACGAGCTTATAACGAACGACCATCCTCTCCTGAAGGGATTTTCCAAAATGTCCCCGTTGAACTCAGGGGCAAGACTATTCTCATCGATATCGAAATTATCGACGCCCTGCTCGATTATAATATCATGTTCGGTCGTAGCTACATGTACGCTATGAAGGCAGCGGCATCTTCCATCTTTTGGACAATGATGTTCCCCCACAATGGGAAGATCGTGACCATCGACCAAGTCTCACATTATGAGCCTAATCCATCTGCCAACCTCAATAACATTCTTCCCCTCATCCACACAAACCAAGATGCATATCCACTCGTTGAGATGGGTCCTGGGATTTTTAAAGATCCATCCTTGTTAGGGATGTACCATGGAGCACCACCACTCCTTCATCCTACTAATCAAGTATGCGTCATCTCATCTAACGGAACTCACACAGAGGATGCTCGTCCTCCTCAGGCGGCTTTGGTCATTCTTGATGTCCCAACAGTCACAGAACCACTCCCGCCGGAACCTCCTATGCACTCGTCGACCTCAACAGTCCACGAATCCACATACCCTCAGGGGCATAGTCTCGTTTGGGAGACAATCCCCCAACCCCTCACTCAAATTCCCTTCTTTTACCCTCCACCAGGTATAGAAGCTTTTTAGGTAGCCGCAACGCTCACACTACCTAATATGGTGTTAGTAATCCTAGTGTGGTATTTACACCCACCTGAGATGGTCCCTCGACCATCCCTTCCCCCACAGTAAGGAATCCATATGACGATTCCCATCCTTACCCCCACCACCCCCCCACTCACTAACCCCCCTGCTATAGCTAGGGGTAGGATAAAGAAGAAGGAGCCCACCGCTCCACTTCCTCCACGCATCCCACCCCCTTGCACACTATGTGAGAAAGAGGGCCACCAAACTAACAATTGTCCATCACTACCTAAATTACGGAATTTTATCCCCCTCAATCAAACTCCCACAACACCCTCCACTACTGCTAGTCCCACCACTACCACCCACCCCTCCAGTATTAAAGGGTTGAGGACCAAATACGCTTGTGCTATATTTTCAGAGTACGACCATTATACCCATCATTGCCCAGCACTGCCACACTTTCGGTAGACATTAGCCATTGTATGCCAGAACTTCCAGAACAACCCCAGCACTGTTACATCCTCCTCAATAAATATCACTGACATTCGTTATGTCACCGCTTCAGTCAATGAACGTATGAGATGCCCTTGCTCTTTCTGTGATTCATTAGCTCACTTTACATACCAGTGTCCTATGATTCTTGAATACAGGCAACGTCAATTGGCCCTGCTTCACCGACCCACAGAGGCAATAATTGACATTACCTCGTCACTAGAGGATCTTCATGTCATTTCTCCCAAACCTGAGGCACTCCCAACGCCTCCATAGTTCTTAGATGACGTATCTCAATATTTACCCCACAACCCACCCAACTCTCCTACTCATTCCCCTACGGACACTCTCCACCCAACCACCACGGGTACCCCTCAGTACTTCAATATATGGTTTATGTCGAGTGAACCCTCACCATCTCCTAGCATTGCTCCCTCTGCTTCTCCATCAGGGGGAAACCACACTATCACCGAGATCACTCCTCATGATCCCTTGTATTCCCTCAATTTCCAATGCGACAAGGAAACACTGGAAGAGATAAACCACCCAAACTCTCCCTGGGACGCACTACATCACCATGCACTCTTCTCTCCATAGGAATCCCTCATGCCTCCTAACCAAAACCCCATTTATGCGGTCGAAACCAAAGATTTTATCCCGTCAGGGCCTATCGATTGGTTCAACAATCCCATTCCTACCCCTGATGCTTTTGAATAAGGTAATATGGTCAACATTTCCCCCACCATCAAAATCAACATTTCCATTAAAAATGGCATCGTCAAAGAAATCATCATTGGAGCTGCTTGCACTCCTCAGGAAATCGCCGCATATAAAGCCCTCTTCCAGGAATATAGGGATATTTTCACCTGGTCATACATAGAAATGTCCGGCCTCGATCCCTCTATTATTGAGCATCTAATCGACACTTGGCCTGACATCACACCAGTTCGCCAGAAACAGCGACCGCTACACCCATCCAAAGCCACGGCTATCAAAGCCGAAATTGACAAATTACGCACTGCCGGGTTTATTTACCCCATCGCTTATACTTCATGGGTTTCCAACCCTGTACCCGTCGACAAAAAACAGGGCACTATCCGTGTTTGCACATACTTTCGCGATCTCAATAACGCATGTCCCAAAGACAACTTTCCAACGCCTTTCATCGATCAAATTATCGACGGCTACGCCAACCATGAGGCTCTCTCCTTTATGGACGGATTTTCTGGCTATAACCAAATACAAATCCACCCAGCCGATCAGTATAAAACAACATTCATTACCCCGTGGGGTACTTTTTCATATCGTGTCATGCCTTTCGGCTTAAAAAATGCCGGCGCAACCTTCCAGCGGGCAATGACATACATCTTTTACGATCTGGCTAATATCCTCCTCGCCTACTTGGATGACCTCACAGCTCGATCCAAGAAACGCACCCAGCATCTGGATGATTTACGAATCATTTTTCAACGGTGTCGTCAGTACAACATCTGCTTGAATCCTCTCAAGTGTGTGTTCTATGTCACCACAGGGCGCCTCCTTGGTTTTATTGTTTCCCAAAGTGGTATTACCGTAGACCCCCTCAAAGTCCAAGCTATCACCGAAATTCCACCTCCCTGGAATCTACGAAAACTTCAGAGTTTACAAGGCAAAGCTAACTTTCTTAGATTCTTTGTTCCCGATTATGCCATATGCGCACACGGTTCACTCCGCTTACTACGTCACGACATCCCTTTTCACTGGGACGACCATACCCAATAGTAATTTGATGATCTTAAAGCAGCGCTTTCAAATGCACCGTTAATTAGTGCACCTGATTACAATCGCGACTACATCCTCTACGTATCAGCATCAGCTGTATCAGTAGCCAGCATCCTCGTCCAGCTTGGAGATGACAATTGTGAACACGTCATTTATTACGTTAGTAAGAACCTCTCAGGACCACCCTTGAAGTATAAACACAAAGAGAAACTTGCTCTTGCAGTTGTCCTCGCAGTCCAAAAATTGCGCCATTACATTCTGCTTCACACCACCAAGGTCGTAGCAGATTCCAACCTTATGCAGTATTTGCTCAGCCATCGGCAAGTTAAAGGAAAATTCGCTCAATGGATCATTATCCTTCAGGAGTACGACCTCAAGTTCTCAACACCTAAGAGTAAGAAGGCCCCCGTCAATACCGACTTTCCCGACGAACATCTCTTTTACATTACTTCGGATGATCCTTGGTATGGTGACCTTCTCGTCTACCTCTAAACTCAAAAGTTCGGTAACCACCTTTCACGCGATGATCGTCGATGTATTCATCATCAGGCCCCCCGCTACCTCCTCATCGGAGACATCCCATGCCAATGGGGCGTCGACACCATTCTTCGTCGATGCCTGACTATTGACGAGGTCGACAGAGTCTTAAACGACTGCCACATCGGTGCATGTGGGTGCCATCTTTCGGGTATATCCACTGCTCAAAAGATTATCCGAGCCGGTTACTTTTAGCCTACCTTGTTTCATGATTGCATTCATGACGTGAAACGATGTGAGCAATGTCAACTCTATGCCAACAAAGCCCGAGCTCCCCCCACTCTTCTTCACCCTGTCATTACTGCCGGCCCTTTTTGTAAATGGGGCATTGACTTCATGACTTGTAATCCCCCATCCAACAATGGCCACAAATACATCGTTGTCGCCATTTACTACTTCACCAAATGGGCCAAAGCTATGCCCACTTTCAACAACACCGCTGACACTGCAACGCGTTTTTTCTTTAACCACGTCATCTCCCGTTTTGGAGTACCCCTCCAACTCGTTTCTGACCATGGGAAACATTTCGAGAATGAGATCTTTGTCGAACTCTCATCTCGGTTAGGCTTCTCTCACGAGTTTTCCTCACCATATTACCCTCAGTCAAATGGACAGGTCAAGGCAGTTAACAAAGTCCTCAAGACCATGTTACAGCACATGGTTAATAAACATAAAACCAATTGGCATCATATGTTATTTTTTGTGTTATGGGATTATCGAACGGTAGTGAAAACCGCTACTGGTTTCACACCATTCCATTTAGTCCATGGGGTCGAGGCAACTCTTCCCATCGAGTGCGGAATTCCCACCTTACGCACCGCAATTGAGCTATTACCTAACATTGCTCCAATGGAGCATCACTTGCTGCACTTGGAGTCTATGGATGAAGATCATTGAACTTCCTTATAGAACAACGAGGCAACTAAAAAATGATCCAAGGCTACCTTTGATCACCATGTCAACCTTCGATCATTCCGCAAAGGCGACCTCATCCTAGCTTATGATATCGCTCACGATACCTTTGGACACGACAAATTGGAATCACTTTGGCATGGCCCTTACATTATCCAACATCGCCTCACCAAAGGTGCATACATCCTGGCCTCCCCCGAAGGCCTCTCTCTCAAGGAACCCATGAATGGGTTGTATCTCAAGAAATTTTATGCTTAAAACTAGTCATTCTACTTTAGGTTATTTTCTTTCTAGCGTTTTTAATCTTTTTTCTCCTTCCCTCATGTCTAAACTATCCTTTGTGTTATTGACAGATGCTTCCTCCACCAGCCTACCACATCGGTTACGCCGACAGCGCCAGCTGTTGGACACAAAATATCACTTCGGCTGCTTGGGCTCTTTACACCCCCTCACATGAAATGCTCCATTCAAGCGACATATGCTTGAGGTCAACAACCAACAACCAAGATGAGTACACTGCGGTCATTGTCCTCTTGGCCGACGCCCAGCATCATCATATTTGTCACCTTAGCGTCTTCCTTGACTCTCAACTAGTCATTCTCCAGCTCAACAATGTGTACAGTGTACGCAATTCGTGCCTCTTTCGCAAAAAACTGCAGGTTAGGCTGTTATCTCGACATTTTGATTCCATTACATTTACCCATATTCTCAGACATTTGAATCAAATAACATATCAAATAGCTAACATGGTGTTAGATTGGCATATATCACATCAAGCTACAGATACATAAACATATCACAAAAACCTGTCACAGCATATATATAGAATGGACATACTCAAAACATCAGCAAAAAATATGTAGACAACATCAGGATCTCAAAATATGTATACTCATGTATATATATAAAGGCCCATCAGACCATCTGAATGTTTACATACATAAATACATGTATCCGCAGGCCAATGCAGCACCTCGGTACAAAAAATGGGCTCACCAGCTTATATACAATAAAAAAAGATATACATCATGCACCACTCATGGTGCCTCTATCACGCCACCACCTGCTCCTCCCTCAGGCAGTGGCGGCCCACCACCACCTGCCCCAGGCGGTGGTGGTCCACCCACAGGACCCTCCTACCAAGGTGGCAGGCATCCACTCGTCATAGCAGCAAGCACTACTGCTCATCGCACTATAGCCCACCATGGTGGCGGTACCCCTACACACTGCTCCAAGAAACTCTCGTCCTGGATGCGTGTCCACATGCCCTCGGGCACATCGTGTAAAACTATCTCCAGACGACGACGTATGTCATCAAAATCCACTCCAGCCACTGCCGGAGGAGTGTGTGATGGCCCCGCACCAGGGTCATCGAACCGGCGCCTCCTCGCTGCCCTCTCTGGCTCAGCTGGTCACCTCGCGACATCCTCCCACCGACGTCTCTCTCCTTGCGGTAGTCTCTCTGGCTCTCGATGAGCTGACGCTCTCTGTATCTCTGCCTCACGCCCGTGAGGTGCCACATCTGCACATACAACAAAACAACAGATAGTATCAGCATCTATATCATATACATATGGACTGCTATCTCAAAAAACAACATAAACCAAAACATGTACACCAATACTAAACATACCTCGATGGTCAAACACCTCCCCTGGAGGTAGCACCATGTCCGGGTCACCCTGGAAATCCACCCCAGCATAGGGGTACTGAAGTATCACCTGCGGCATCTACCGCCATACCTGTGTCGCCTCCGCCGAAAAGAAGTGGCCACCTTTGCCACCACCATGATGAAGCAAAACTATCGACCACCGCCTTAACTACGGCTCTCGTGCCCTCGACATCTCTGGTAGAATCCTCGGGAACAACATCGACACCGGATCACCCGCGCATGTGGGGCCCATATCCCCTAAATACCTCTGTATGGCCCTCCATACAACCCCTGCCCAAAAATTGAAAACCTACTTCTATGCAACATGATCAGACCACTAACTTGATACTCCCATATCCTCAATCGACTGCCTCGTCCTCCCTGAATCTGCAAATCTCCTCTGAAAACTGCTCGTCCAGTCACTATTGCAGAAAGTACAAATGAGGTGGTAATGTGGGCCCTACAGCTATATATAGGCCTTTTGCCAAACTTCCACTCGCCATTCCGGGAGCCCAAGGTGTCCATTTTTCAAACCATCTTCAGCTATGGGATCAACATCACGTCACCTACATCACAACAGTCCCTGGGTTGCTTTTCATCCTGAGCCCCTGGGGCACCTTTTTTTTTCATATCATGGTCAGGTACACACGCACATAGTCACATTTATCAAATACATGCTCATATCTTTTATTCTCTTCAGATATTTTTCACTTTGGGTATTTGGTTTTCATGTGTGCAGGTACTTGCTCATCATCCATCGCCACAACCCCTTCAGTTATATACTCAGCACTGGCATGTAGTCTTTCCCATTATATCGCACTTTCATTTCTAGTCATACCCTCTAATGTTTACCTCTAGGATCCCCCTTCCCGGCTCTGTAGTACCCACACCTCCATTTTGCATCTTCGGTATTGTTACCCGGTAGCATTCTTACCCACATGAGTTGTCCCATTCATAGCACCTTTTGCCACTTTTGACACTCATGTTGTTCTTCATTACCCTTTCGGGATGGGAGTCCTGATAGTCTTTCATCATGTTGCAAATAAACCACATACTCCTTCTCCTCATTTTGCTAGCTTTCCCACACGGACTCCCAGATTATCTCTTTACGGTTCTATTTTTTACCTGCACCTCCGCAGTATCATGAACCCTCCATTTCATCCACAATCAATTTGTCCATCTGCGAACCTACCTTCATTTCAGCTACCTCATACAGAAACTCATCAATGGGGCCCCCACCCTTCATCAGTTTTCCCAAGAAAATTCTACCCTCCATGAGCCACTCATATCACACTGGGGCACCCGTTTTTGTATTTGTACATTTCTCCCTAAATTATTCATTATTTATTGTACAAACGCCTTTATTTTCAATCATTTTATTATCTTTTTGTCGTCACATTTGGTGACCTGCTTCCCTCCTTTTGGCCAAACGCAACCCATGTCACCCTTGGTTGGAGTATTACTTATCATCTACCCTTTCCGGCATCGTCCATATCTTCAGAGTACCCCACAGGTCACTTACCTCTACCCTCTGCATTTATTCACTTTGTCCCACCTCTGGCACAACTTGTCATCAGGTCTTGTCATCCCCCTGACACTTGACCTTGTTACACAGTTGCGGCCACTTTTTATCTCATACATCCTCCAACCAAGGGTCGTCTTGAGTCTTCCCACTTCTTGACTTCGTCCATGTACCTCTGCCACTTCCTCACCTCAATAGATTCCATGAAGCCCTTTTCTTCTGGGAGTCGCGTTCCCCTTTCGTCGACATCAGCACAATTTTTCGAAAGGGCGATAGTATCTTGATTCTGATTCTCCATTCAATGAGAGATCTCAAACAGCACAGGGTGAAACACCATTGCTCCCTGCTGTCGTTAGCCCCCATAACATTCGACGCCAACACTTTCTCATGTTACGGTGGGTCTTACTTTGCGACTATTGCAGTTATTTCTCTCATTTTCTGAAGACCACTGAACTTGGTTGGGCTATCAATGCCTGCATAATCGCTGCTACTTATTACCATGATCACTGCCTACTATTCAGAGTATGTTCATTTACAAAATTGTCTTTTGCCTTTATCACAACTGCCCCCGAGGGCACTGCAATTGTCTACACCAACGCTTCCTTCATCTTTTTCAGAGTTACATGACATGAGCATGGGGCATGCCCGCCTCGTTTGTACACAGTTTTATATTTTACACACCTTATGGAAGGTCGGGTCTTACCGGTTCCTTTTTCCCTCCAACGGATTGCTCTGGACACTCACACCATTACTCTCTCTTACAACAACATTCTTAGTAGAAGAAACATTGATGGATTTCGGCTATACGTCTCCTCCTAACCTCACCCATCAGGGGGCATCTGTTATCACTGAAATTTCGTCCACACATGGTTACAAGAACTCAGCATCGTCAAACAGTATTGAAGCCATTCATGGACTTGAATTAATACCACAGCGTTCAAAAAGGTCAAAAACTATACAAAGTAGTGAAAAATTGAAGAGCGCTTTGCATACATTGGGCGCACGTGCACATGCACGAAACAGGGATGTATAAAGCGCGCACAGGCACACGATGCACGACTGTTAGCGCAAAACTCCGTGCACCTGCTAAACGACGCATTTATGAATGTGGTCGGCCTCCCAACCACTTATGGTTCAGCTCCCAATCCGATTTGACCTCCAAATCCAGGCTGGATCTGAGTGGTGGGCTGGTCAAAGACCTAATAATGCCCTAAATGGCCTCTTTTCACACTACAAAGTAGTTACACAATAACCCAATGCCATGCTATAAAAAGCCATGAATGCACCTCATTTTCTCAAGGAATTCAAGGTAATGTTATGTTGTCTAGATTGTTTTAAGGACTCCATCCTTGACAAGAACACATTGGCACCATTTCATTGAGCAATCCACCTCTCCATTGAGTGGATTTGCAAAGAGTTCTTTCACCACTATTCTCATTTTCTTTGTTGTAAGGAGAGCAAGCTTGTGAGGGTCCAAAAACCTTCCCTTGGAGGAAGAAGGGACTCATAGTCCCCTTTCTTCTTGGTGCTTTGATTTCATCAATAGACCAGCCTCTAACATTGGTGACATGGGTCTTTTTGTTCTTTGTTTTCTATGCTCATGATTTTAATTCTTATCGCATCTATTAGTCTAATTTTTAGTTATAGTTTTTTTTTTCTTTCTCTAACTCTTTTCTCTACAGTTGTCTTGCTCAGCAGACCCAACTGGACATGCAAGCACCTCAATTCTGCTCACCAAGGTGACGAAGGAGGTGCAACAGTTGGCACAGGGGCAGACCCAGGGTTCAAATCTAACAATGCACAACCAAGCCCTAACTACTGGCCCTTTCAGAAACACCTGCAGAGTAGATTCAGTCTCACCTGAAGTAGCAATAGGGGGGTTGCAGGACACAGGTGTCTACAACTAGAGGAAATTCAAGTGAATACAAAACAACAACACACAAAGATCTAGTTATTTTTTACCAATCTTAAGCCTACTTCGCATAGTTATATCTCAAATCTAACACAACAATGCAATAACAGTATAACAGAAAGAAAATAACATAGCGTCAGCCACAAAGGACAACAATATATACGTAGTTTACCCTCTCCCTAGGGATACGTCCACATAACCGTGTTTCTTGATATATTAAATGGAAACATACAATTCTATTTACACACTTAGCTTGCATATTTCTCTCTCTTTCTCTCCCCTCCCTGCGCACCTAGCTGTAGGGTTGATCTTCACACCCAACTAAAGATCCTACAATCCAAGAACACTCTTACCCACAATACTTCTCCTGCACCACAACAACAATCACTCTCTTAACCCACAATGACGAATAATAACCTAGAACGAACCCCTCTTCTCTCATCTAGGTATTTATTTATACATTACAATGACTCTCAAACAAATTTAGATCAAAGTCTAAGTGTTAGAACCCTAAATTACAAAACCCTATGTGTCTAAAACACTAGGTCAACTTGACCCACGTTTTCAGGGCTTTTCCAACCTATCTTTCCTTGTTTCCCACGAGGTGCTCCAAAGTATTTGTTGGTAGCTTTTTTTATTTGCTGAGTTGTCCACGATCCATCTTCTTTGTTGATATATCTCCCTCGATCTTCTCGTTCAATGCTCGCTTTCCCATACTTTTCTCCTTATTTTCTTCTCCTTTGGCTACTTCGACCCATTCTCAGTCCATGTGCCTTCCGCGCAGTTCGTACTTCCTCTTTTCTCTTCCTTTTTCTTCAATTTCTTCCTTAATCCATAACCAAGGTCCAACAAGGTATCTCACCTGATGGTTCATATTTTAAATTTAGAAGTCCTCGAAACATGGACATGGTGATATATGAGAAAATTTGAGAAGGATTTTTAATGAGAATCTATTCCAACGCAATGGAACACTGCTTAAACAATTTGTTTTTCCTCGATATCATGGATATTGTACATAATTCATTGCACCCTTTGGAAGTGATAGAATACTTGTGCAACAATATAGTTTGGGGATGGACGTAGTAGACATAAGTTCTGAAAACCCTATTGTATTAAATAAAACAAATATTTGAGCAGCCTCAGAGCCTTATTATCTAGATAAAAGGCACAAGTTCATATGCTATGACCTATATTCTAAAAGGGTTCACATTTGTAACCTACAAGGTGATATTTTGGCCACACTTGGAGACCACCCATTGTTAATGCCGATTTTTATCAAGGGTTCTTACATTACAAATTCACAGGATATTGTCATTTTAGTTTGCTTGATCGATCAATATTTCTGCATGATTAATGTTAGCAACATTCTTACAGAAGAATGTTTGGAAAATATTAGCACATGCATTTCAAATTGTTCTAAAATCGGAAAGGCAACATTGAAATATCTAGTCAGAGGATTTGCATATGATGAAAGGATGCACGAGATTTTCATAGGAAATAATGAGGGAATTTCTTGTGTGTGGTCTAACAAATTCTACAATGATGTCGGAGACGAATTATTAAGTGAAGATGAATCTGATGAAGAATTCTTTACTGAAGACAAATATGAATTATTCGATAGATTAGTCAACAAAGAAGAATCTTAATTATTAGAAAGCTATAGCGTTGAAAATTTAGAATGAAAATTTCAGAGAAGGAGAACTTGGATCGTCTAAAAATGAAGAGGAAGAAACACATCATCGTAACAATACAAAGAATATTTATCATACATAGCATTTCTATGTCGAGTCAGTGTATTTTACTTTTGTATTTTCCCTTCTTTTGTACATAATATATATTTGTACATAATAAAATTTTAAAAGAGTTATGATATAATTGATGAAAGTTTTTTTAATGTTTTTTTTTTTTTATTTCATAACAACATGATCTAAAAATAGTTAGAATAATGGACATTTAGAATAATGGAGGTTTAGTGGTGATTAGTTTCCAACTGTCACAACTTCCTAAAAACGTTCCTCAACCATTCAACATCTTATATATACATTGTAAGTCTTATTGATTAATTGGAACAAGCTCAGCTTTGCTTCCCTGTCTCTAGGTGTTGGAGGCATTTCTCATTTAAGTTGGTATCATAGCGGGTTCCTTCATCATAGTTTAATCAATGGAAGGAAGATTCCAAGAAATCACAATGGATCAACAAGAAGGGATGTCCTCAAACAGAGCTCCACTATTCAAAGGAGATAACTATGCATTTTGGAGTATAAGAATGAGAAGTTACCTAATGGAACTAGGATGTGGTGTCTAGATATTTGTGATAAATAATTATGATGTACCAGAAACTGCTCCATGAGAATGTATGTTAAATATAACATAATTCTGCATATTAGAGATGTTGAGACTTCTAGTGAAACATGGAAACCACTTAAAGATCTGTATCAAACCAATAATATGAATCCCATTCTTTTCCTAAAGAGTAAATAGTTAAGTATTAAAATGGATATAAATGAGTCTGTCAGTTCTTTTCTTAAGCGAATTAAAGAAATGAAAGATAAATTGGGAGATATAGGAGAAAACGTGTATTACAATGATCTTGTAACAATTTCCCTAAATGGAATGCTAGAGAACTATCAAATGTTTATAATAGGACTTGCAGCGAGGGAGAAATCTCCCACTTTTGAGGAACTGACGGATATATTGTTGCAAGAGGAAGAGAGGCGTGTGAATTTGAAGCCTCATAATTCAGACTTAGCACTATGGACGAAGAAGAGATTCCCTAAAGGGAAACCACAAGGAGGCAGAGGAGGAAGTTCATTTAAGAGGAAGTCAAAGCCAAATCAAGGTATTCCATCAAATAGAAATGAACCTAAGTGCTTTTATTGTGGTAGGACTGGGCATCTTGCCAGAGAATGTTTTAATAAGAAAAATGATGATGAGGCTAAGAATAAAAATAGAAAACATTCAGGAAACTTTGCAAAAGAAAACTCTAATATTGAACCAAAAGATCTCAAATTGTTTGTGTCTAATGTTGCATTGTCTGCTGAAACCGATGATGTTGATGCATGGTTTGTTGATTCTGGCGCTTCAATTCACATGACATGTAACAAGAATTGGTATAACACTTTAAAGAAACACATAATGGTGCCCATATGTATCTTGGAGATGGCCGCTCTTATCAAATCAAGGGATATGGAGATATTCCAGTAACACTTTTGAATGGTACTGCCAAACACATTCACAATGTTGTGTATGTCCATGGGATAAAGAAAAACTTTATTTTTGTGTCCACCATTACAGATCAGGATTTGAAGGTCGAATTCTTCAAGACACATTGTATAGTGAAGGACTTGCATGATCATTACATAATTGTTTCTTAAAGAGTAAGAGTTGAAGGCCTATACAAACTCGATGTCATGAGCAAGAATCATCAAGCTTTAACTTCTGCAACTATGCCTATATAAAATATTTGGCACCAAAGTTATGGTCACATTAATTATCATGATTTTTTGTTATTACAAAAACAAAGTATGGTTGAAGGACTCCCTATGTTAAAGAATGAGTATGTTGCTTGTGAAGGTTGTGCATTAGGAAAGATGCACAAAGATGAATTCCCCTCTAATCCCGATAGGAGAAAAAGAGATCTATTAGAACTTGTGCACACTAATGTTTGTGGACCAATGAAGAAAAGGTCGCTAGGAGGTGATTATTATTTTTTATTGTTTATCGATGACTACACAAGATACAGATGGGTTTATTTCCTCAGGAAAAAGAGTGATGTTTTTGAATACTTCAAGGAATTTAAAAACATGGTGGAGAAGCAAACAGGAAAACCCATTAAAATCCTTCGCTCAGATCAAGGGGAAGAGTAAAGATTGGGGGACTTCATCAAGTATTGTGATGCAGGAGCATCACCGACTCATAAAGCGAGCCAGCGCGAAAGCGGAGGACAGCTGGACAAGCCAGCACAAATTTTTGAAAAAGCTTTGGAATTGTTGCGCGATCTTAAATGACTCATTTAAGAAATGGCACACTTGTATATTGTAATGGACCTTGAGCGGATAGATCTCGTCCTTTAGTAGATAGTCAGCATTTAATATAGTTAATGCTGGTAGATAGGAATTTAATTTTAGATTTGATAGCTTTAGATTCCAAGAGGGAAAATGGATATAGACACCCTCATTTGTACATTGTAATAGGATAATCAATCCAGGAAGAGAGAGCAAGCAAAGAGCTATGTAAGAACACCCATGTACAGGCATTTGAATTAATAGAAGAAAGCTTGGATTCAAATTCATGGTTTTTGTTGTTTCTCTGTGTATTGATATTATGCTCATGAATATTTTCTTCCTGTCATACATTTTCTTTTATATGCTGTGTATGTGATTTCATGGTTGAATTGAAGTTTGAGAGGGTGAGTGAATGAGTTTCAATTGTTTCTCTACCTGAGCCAGAGGATTCCTGCAAGGAGTGCAGTCGAATTTGTCCGCAAGGAGTGCATTGACAGTAGGGTCCAAGTAGAGTTAAATTTTGTTCTCATTCATCCAGAAGGTGCAGTTGGGGCACAGGAGCCGTGCAAGGAGTGTGTCGGCTGGTTAAAGGTCTCAGGGTTGCAAACCTGAGTAAAGATTTGAAAGACTTCTTCTTCAGGAGTGCGCAGAGTCGAGAGACTTCAACACTCAGTCGAGGTTGAAGGGTTGCCACAAGGAGTGCGTGCAAGAGGTTTCCAAGAAGACTGATGTCGTGGAAAAGCTCAGGAGGAGTAGGCCTTCAAATTCACTGAAGGATAAGTGCAGGGAAGCTGCTATTGGAAGTCCGAGGGAAGGGTCGAAATCCTTTGAGGAGATTTCATGAAGTTCCGTGGGCCGTTGGATCTCACGGAGGTGCAAGGAGGTTATAGCGAGAACGTCCGAAAGTTTAAAGATTAGGAGGAGGTAGAGTCGTCGATCCGAGTCACAGGGACCGTTAGATCTACACGTGACATCACATATCAGGGGTTCATGAGTTGAAGCCTTCAAGTTGTTGCAACGAGAATTGCGATATCGCGATCCATGATATCCTGACAAGCTCAGAACCGTCCATCGTTTGGGAAACGTGTCCGGAGATTTCGAGGAGTCAGGGTTTGGAGCATCGGAGATTTCGAAGGCAGAAAACTCTTGCAGGTTGGAATTGCGATCCATGATATCCCGACGGGAGAGCTGTGTGGGCCACAACAGGGTTAGTGGAGGACAGGTGGCATACCATATTAGGGATAGGGAAAAGGTAAGTCCCAAATCCTTGGGCATCAGGTTTCGCTATCCCGCGAATTCCGAAATCCTGATAGAAGTGACGAGGGGTTGAAGAGACAGTTCACGCGTGCATCGGAGTTTCGTTACATCGGGTATTGGGAGTCGGCAAATCAAGAGTGCACGATATCGCAAGTAGTGAAATCGCAATAAGAGAAATCCCGATAGATATGGGAAGAGGTCAGCATTGACTAAGGCATCGGGTCTCAGAGATTCAAGAGCCCAATGATCGACAGTGAACTTGTGAAGTCGCGAGTTCCGATCCTCCGATAAGTAAAGAAAGGGGGATCGCGTGAAGAAAATCTGTGGGGTGTAGATTTCCCGATAGGGAAATAGAAGAACCTTGGCGTTCTTTGGGCCGAGAGGAAAAGAAGATCCTGAGGGAGCATTCGTGCGGAGAAGAGGCAGGCAAGTAGCAAATCCAAAAATGGAGAGGCAAATGCGAGATCTCTGAGCAAGACTTGAGGACATGGAGATAGCACAAAGACGCACAGTTAGTGTGGGGATTTTAGCGATTTAGAGGATGAAGTTGAAGCTGAACATGAGGAGGAAGTTGCAGCCGAAGATGCAGCCAATGAGCGTTTGATTAAAGCTATTGCCAGAATGGGTGCAAAGGCAAAGATGGACATTCTAGTTTATGAGGGAAACCTGGATGCAAAAGAGATTCTAGATTGGATTAGAGCTCTTGACACCTACTTCGATTATGAAGATGTCGAAGAGGATAAGAAGGTCAAGCATGCTATCACGCTCTTGAAAGGACATGCAACATTGTGGTGGGATGAGCTACAAGCTGACAAATGATGCAAAGGCAAGCATAAGATTAAGATTTGGGATCAAATGATTGCAAAGATGAAAGTGAAATTCATCCCAAGAGACTATCAAATTACTTTGTTCAGGAGGATGCAGAACCTGAGACAGAAGCTGATGACAGTGAAAGAATACACTAAGGAATTCTATCGACTGAACATCAGGGCAGGTCATCGGGAGAGCGATAATGAGAAGGTTGCTAGATATCTAAAGGTCTGAGGTACGACATTCAGGATGAATTGAGCATGGTTACCATCTGAACAGTAGAGGATGCCTATCAAATGGCTCTGAAAGTAGAGGAGAAGCCGAGCCGTAAGCAAGGTCAGCGAGGGCGAGGCAGGAGTCAGCCCAGAGGCAAGGCAGTTGCCCAGGATAAATACCAGAAGCCCAAGGAGGAATGGAAGAAACCTCAAGGTAAAGTTGAGAGGGGTGGGACCTCACAGAGAGGGCCATACATTGAACAGAGAGAACAACATAATGAACATAGAGGAGATTATGTTGACGCAAACACTTTTCCTCATACTAGAGGTAGAGGAAGAGGAAGAGGTGGAGTAATCACATGCTTCACGTGTGGAAAGAATGGGCACAAGTCTTACGAGTGTCTAGAGAAAAAGAAGGACATTGGGGAAGCTCACATCACCGAAGTGCAGAAGCAGGATGTCGAGGCCAAAAACGTAGAAGGCAGAAGATCACTCATGATGCGTAAAGTTCTTTTGACACCTGAGAAAGAGGTGGAAAGTTCATCTCAAAGGACCAGACTCTTTAGGACTGCTTGCAAGACCAAGGACAGGGTGTGCAAGGTCATCATGGACAGTGGTAGCATGGATAATCTCGTATCTACAAAGATGGTAGAGAAACTGGAGCTGGAGACGACTGATCATCCAAGCCCATACAGAGTTTCGTGGCTACAGAAGGGGCACCAGGTAACTGTTACTAAAAAATGCTTGGTTGAATTCAAAATAGGTGGTTATAATGATAAGATTTTATGTGATGTTATTCCCATGGATGTTTGTCATCTATTGCTGGGTAGACCATGGAAATATGACAGAAATGTGATTCATGATGGGAGAATGAACACATATACTCTGGAGAAGAATGGTAGAACCCATATGTTGCTTCCGATAAAGGATAAGGAGGTAAAGCCAGAAGTAAACAACATGGTACTTCTCATGAGTGGGAAGGAACTTCTTATGGAGGTGAAGAAGAAAGAAGATCCACAATTCTTTGTGGTTAGAAAGCCGAGAATTGTTCTGACTAGCACAAGAGTGGATGATCTACCAGATGAGATTCAGGAACTGTTTGAAGAGTTCGTTGATATCATAGTGGACGAATTACCTCATTCGTTGCCGCCGATGAGGAGTGTGATTCATCATATAGACCTCATACCAGGGGTCAGTTTACCGAACAAATCCGCGTACAGGTTGATGCCGCAAGAGAATGAAGAGGTTAAAAGTCAAGTCTAGGAATTATTGGACAAAGGATTGGTCAGAGAAAGCTTGATTCCATGTGTTGTTCCGACAGTACTCAGTCTGAAGAAAGATGGAGGTTGGAGAATGTGTACCGACTCAAGAGCTATTAACAACATAACCATCAGGTATAGGTTTCCATTACCGCGAATGGATGATTTAATGGATTGTTTGAGCGGAGCCAAATATTTTTCAAAGATAGACTTGAAAAGTGGATATCACCAGATTCGCATGAGAGAAGGCGATGAGTGGAAGACAACATTCAAGACAAACGAAGGTTTGTATGAATGGCTGGTCATGTCATTTGTCTTGACAAATGCGCCAAGTACTTTTATGAGGTTAATGAACGAAGTCCTGAGGGAGTTAATAGGGAATTTATTCATTGTATATTTGGATGACATACTGATTTATAGTAAATCAGTGGCAGAACACTTGAAACATTTGGCTATAGTGATGAAGAAGCTACAATAGGAGAAGTTGTTGATTAATATAAAGAAGTCCTCATTTATGAAGACAAAGCTCATTTACTTGGGTTTTGTTATCTCAGCGAATGAATTGAAGATGGGTCCGGATAAGGTAGAAGTGATCAAGAATTGGCCATCACCAAGAAATATTTTCGAGGTAAGAAGTTTTCATGGTTTAGCTAGTTTCTACTGGAAATTCATCAGGAATTTCAGTGGGATTAGCACAACGATGATGGATACAATGAAGAAGCGACATAAGTATTTTCACTGGACAACAGAGGCTAAGAAGAGCTTCAATATGTTGAAGCAGAAGATCACGGAACAACCAGTTTTAGTGTTGTCGAATTTCCAAAAGACATTTCAGGTGAAATGTGATGCAAGCGGGTTTGCCATAGGAGCTATCTTGAGTCAGGAAGACAGGTCGGTTGCGTATTTCAGTGAGAAGCTGAATGAGGCAAAATTGAAATACTCCACGTATGATAAGGAGTTCTATGCTATCATACAAGCGTTGAAGAAGTGGAGGCATTACTTGATCCTGAAAGAATTTGTTTTATATAGTGATAACCACGCATTGCAGTTTGTGACACAACAGGAGAAGTTAAATCAGAAACATTAAAAATGGGTAGAGTATATGCAGAATTTCACATTTGTGATTAAACATATTTCTAGTACTACTAACAAAGTGGTTGATGCTTTGAGCAGGAAGTGTTTTCTATTGCAGGAGTTCCGAGTCAAAACATTGTGTTTTGATAATCTCAGGGACATGTACGCAGGAGATGCAGAATTTGGAGAGGTGTATGAAGTAGTTGAGAACCTAGTTCTCAGAGATAGAAGCCCTTGGGTAGATTATATTGTCCAGGAGGGATTGTTGTTCAGAGGCAATCAACTGTGTATTCTGAAATGATTCATGAGGGAGAACTTGTTGAAGGAGAAGCATAGCGGAGGATTGGCAGGACATTTTGGCCATGACAAAACATTCGCGAAGCTGAGCGAGTCATACTTTTGGTCAGGAATGCGAGAAGATGTCAAGAGATTTGTTGATATATGTCGAATTTTCCAGCATTCGAAGGGGAGAAATAAGAATGTAGGGTTTTACCAGCCATTGCCCATACCAGAGAGGCCATGGGAGGCGATTAGCATGGATTTTGTATTAGGTTTTCCAAGGATGCAAAGAGGGGTTGATTCAATCTTTTTGGTCGTGGACAGGTTTTCCAAGATGGCACATTTTATCCCATGCCAGAAAACCAGCGATGCGACTCACATCGCAAATCTGTTCTTCAAGGAGGTCATTCGACTTCATGGACTACCGAAAAGTATTGTTTCGGATAGGGACACCAAATTCATAGGGCATTTTTGGAGGAACTTATGGAAGAAGCTGGGAACTAACTTGGTGTTTAGTTTTTCTTATCATCCCCAGACAGATGGGAAAATAGAAGTGGTCAACAGAAGTCTGGGAGACTTGCTAAGAAGTTTGGTGATAGAGCACCATAGCAGTTGGGACCACATATTGCCACAGGCAGAGTTTGCATACAATGACTCAGTGAACAGGAGCATAGGAAAGAGTCCATTTTAGGTTGTCTATGGGATGCAGCCAAGAGGATTTTCTGAATTAAGGGATTCAGAACAGACTGCTACTAGCAGTGCTAGTGCCGAAGAGTTTTTTGAGGCGATGAAAGAACTTCACAGCAGGGTGAAGGAGAGACTATTGAAATCAAGCCAGGAGTACAAGCGCAGAGTAGATCATCATCGGAGACAACTTTAGTTCGAAGTTGGTGATCTGGTTCTGGCACACTTGAGGAAAGAAAGGTTCCTGAGGGGAACATACAACAAGCTAAAAATGAAGAAAATCGGACCATGCCAGGTCTTAAGAAAGTTCAGGGAAAATGCTTATGAGATCGAGTTGCCGGATGGCATCGAAATATATCTGATATTCAATATCGCAGATTTATACCCATACAGGGTTGGAGAAGTAGAGACTGGAATGGAGCAGCCATTAATCTAGTGGATGAAACAATTTCCAATTGCAGAGAAGCCATGGATGGAATGCATAATGGACAAGAGAGTGGGTAAGAAGACCAGAAGGAAGGAATACTTTGAGTATCTAGTCAAATGGAAGGGCCACCCAGTGGAAGATGCCAGCTGGGAGACTGAAGCAGAAATACAGAAGCATGGATGTACCGGGCAGGAGCTCATGGACAGGAGCCCATGAAATTTTTCCAAGCAAGGGAGTATGATGCAGGAGCATCACCGACTCATCAAGTGAGCCAGCACGGAAGCGGAGGACAGATGGACAAGCCAGCACAAATTTTTGAAAAAACTTTGGAATTGTTGCGCGATCTTAAATGACTCATTTAAGAAATGGTGCACTTGTATATTGTAATGGACCTTGAGCTTATAGCTCTCGTCCTTTAGTAGATAGTCGGCATTTAATATAGTTAATGCTGGTAGATAGGAATTTAATTTTAGATTTGATAGCTTTAGAGTCCAAGAGGGAAAATAGATATAGACACCCTCATTTGTACATTGTAATAGGATAATCAATCCAGGAAGAGAGAGAAAGCAGAGAGTTGTGTAAGAACACCCATGTACAGGCATTTGAATTAATAGAAGAAATCTTGGATTCAAATTCATGGTTTGTGTTGTTTCTCTGTGTATTGATATTATGCTCATGAATATTTGCTTCCTTTCATACATTTTCTTTTATATGTTGTGTATGTGATTTCATGGTTGAATTGAAGTTTTAGAGGGTGAGTGAATGAGTTTCAATTGTTTCTCTACCTGAGCCAGAGGATTCCTGCAAGGAGTGCAGTCGAATTTATCCGCAAGGAGTGCGTTGATAGTAGGGTCCAGGTAGAGTTAACTTTTGTTCTCATTCATCCAGAAGGTGTAGTTGGGGCACAGGAGCCGTGCAAGGAGTGCGCCGGCTGGTTAAAGGTATCAGGGTTGCGAACCTGACTAAAGCTTTGAAAGACTGTTGCTACAGGAGTGTGCAGAGTCGAGATACTTCAACACTCAGTCGAGGTTGAAGGGTTGCCTCAAGGAGTGTGTGCAAGAGGTTTCCAAGAAGACTGAAGTCGTGGAAAATCTCAGGAGGAGTAGGCCTTCGAATTCACTAAAGGATAAGCCCAGGGAAGCTGCTATTGGAAGTCTGAGGGAAGGGTTGAAATCCTTTGAGGAGATTTCGCGAAGTTCCATGGGCCGTTGGATCTCACGGAGGTGCAAGGAGGTTACGGCGAGAACGTCCGAAAGTTTAAAGCTCAGGAGGAGGTAGAGCTGTCGATTTGAGTCACAGGGACCGTTAGATCTACACGTGACATCGCATATCGAGGGTTTGCGAGTCGAAGCCTCCAAGTTGTTGCAATGAGAATTGCGATATCACGATCCACGATATCCCGACAAGCTCAGAACCATCCATCATTTGGGACATGTGTTCGAAGATTTCGAGGAGTCGGGGTTCGGAGCATCGGAGATTTCGAAGGAAGAAAACTCTTGTAGGTTGGAATCACGATCCACGATATCTCGACGGGAGAGCTGTGTGGGCCACAACAGGGTTAGTGGAGGACAGGTGGCATACCATATCGGGGATCGGGAAAAGGTAAGTCCCGAATCCTTGGGCATCAGGATTCACGATCCCGCAAATTCCAAAATCCTGATAGAAGTGACGAGGGGTTAAAGAGACAGTTCACGTGTGCATCAGATTTTCGTTATATTGGGTATCGGGAGTCAGAAGATCAAGAGTGCACGATATCGTGAGTAGTGAAATCATGATAAGAGAAATCCCAATAGATACGGGAAGAGGTCAGCGTTGACTAAGGCATCAGGTCTCGCATATTCGAGAGCCCAGTGATCGACAGCGAACTTGCGAAGTCGCAAGTTCCGATCCTCCGATAAGTAAAGAAAGGGCGATCGCGTGAAGAGAATCTATGGGGTGTAGATTTACCAATAGGGAAATAAAAGAACCTTGGTGTTCTTCAGGCCGAGAGGAAAAGAAGATCCTAAGGGAGCGGGCATGCCTCTAGGTGCAGCTACGTCATATTGCAAAGATCGTGGAATAGTACAACAATTTACAGTACCCCACACTCCATAACAAATCAGAGTTGTGGAAAGGAAAAATAGAACTCTGGTGGAGTGTGCACGAAGTATGATGAAAGGTAATAATCTCTCAAATTCTTTTTGGGCTGAGGCCATTAGCACTGTTGTTTACTTAAAGAATAGAAGTCCAACAAGGTGTCTTTATCATAAAAATCCTTTCAAATCCTTATATGATTCTAAACTAGTAGTTAATAATTTGAGGATATTTGGGTGTAAGGCTTGTTGGGTCATAAAACCCACAGAGATTAATTTGCAGCAGAGAACCAAAGAAACATGAGACACTAGATCCAATCACAAATGAGACACCATGATTTACATGGTAAAACCCTCAGGCTAAGGGAAACATCCATGGGACAATGGAAACAACGTTTTATTTCTTAACAAGAGATTACAACCAACAGCCCGGAGAGGGCTTGAAGCCCCTTTCTCACAATCTTCCTCTCAGGCATACATATTTATACAACCTCTCCTTCAGTTATACAAAATTGATTACATTAATTGCTGCCCCCTTCTTTTGCTGATTAGTTTTAACTAAATCCAACAATAGAATATTCTTGAGGAAATCATGAACCACTTTAACCACAATTGGTTAATTGGTTATCACATTCCAACAATCTCCACCTTGAAAATCAATTTACCTGATACCATGTCATTGTCCATTCATCACCTTCTTGCAAGCTAAAGATAGGTGATACTAGTGCTTCCAAAACCGAAACACCCATTTCACTGGTCCACCTAGATTTGTCATTTAACCAATGACAACACCAACTGCACATGAAATATCTCATCCTTTCATCGCAATCATCAATATTTCTACTAGCACACTATACATGAGACATATAACCCTTTTCTTCTTCATCACTTGGACACAAACCTGAAGAAAACTTATAATGGAAAGCCAAAAAATATTTTACCAATTTCACATCATTCATACTGAATTTCCTGAGTATTGTTACCATGTACTCAAGTTGTGATAACCTAAAACTTACCATCAATCCTGTCTCTGTGAATTTCTATGCTCAAGATTGTTTTGTTGCTCCCAAATCCTTCATCTCGAACGTCCAAGTCAACTGAGCCAACCTGTTGATCTTAACCATGCTACTTCTTGCTATAAGCATATCATCAACAATCTAAACACCAAGATAGTGAGTACCATAAACACAATGTTTATGTTCACTTATTATAAAAATTGGCTCACTATGAAGGAATCAACTTCTTGTACCAATTTCCTGGATGTGCTTTCCAGGCCATACAATGAATTCATGAGCTTGCAAACAAATATTCTGTTGCGATCCTGAACACCTTCAATGCTCCACTTCGAATATTGCATTCAAAGACCTTAGCCCAATTCGGACAAGACTGTCAAATGATCCTCCACTCCTCATCTCCATGCACCTTAAAATAGAGTCTCAATGCTCCCCCTGACATGAACATTCACTTAACCAAATCCGGAGCCAAGTAAGCATTTGTCACTTACCTCCAGGCCCATTTACAATGGAGTTTCACCAAGCCTTTAAATAGGCTACATTACATGTAATCTCATGAGACAAATACCCTCTTATCACCTAGGCCTATGTCTAGACTTTATCGGTGATTCACCAGAGGTATGCATGCCTTTCTAGGTCTTATAGACATATACCCATTTACATATAATTGCTTACAACTCCAAAAATAAAAAATAATAATTCATTGTCACAATGGATTTACTTTATTGTTACTCCAATGCCATTTCACATACTGACATCTCTTTCTTTTCCCTGCCATTATCTCAAGCAGGTCCAAAGCTTATAAAACCAAGATTTTAAAAATAAAGGATTTCATATTTTATAACCCCAAGCTATGCACTAAACACCAACCTATGCCCTTTTTTCTTTTCCCCACAAAAAAAAAAGTTTTAAATAAATATTATTTTAAAAACAAAGGCATATGGTAGACATCCACCTAAAACTCCTTTTTAAAAAATAAATAGGAGGAGAAATTAAAGCATATATGAAATATTTAAACCAAATATCCTTATGCTTCAAACCTTTATTAATTCATTCCTCTTTTCCCATTCATAACTCATGGATTAAACTTCTTAGATGTGGGTTCTCATCTTGACATTTTACCTTGTTTTATGCACATGAGGGTTTCGCTTCAAATAACAACTGATTCCATGGATTCGATATGCCGCAGAGGTCAGATGCACTACGGATGTGTCTTTCTTGCATTCACTATTCAATGGCTTGATCTCCACGACAATAGTACTAGTAAGATAATACAACACATAGTATCTAGGCACATCTACACTTTACCACTACCTGATCACTGTCCAACAAATTGCTTCACCGGACTCCTTCCTCTCTTGATTGATGTTTCATTATTTCCTGCATCCATGTTGGTCAACAATTTATTTGCGAGTCTCCACTAAAGAGGATCCGTTATGCATGTCTTAGACCGATGCAATATCTGTAGACACTAGAGGATTCATATTCTGACCCTCTACTTGCTTCTTGCACAATTGTACTCCATCTACTGCCATGGACTAAAACCAGAATGATTTCAACATCAGTATGCTCTTCTACACGAATTCTGTAAGGTAGCTAGAGAGGTAGTGGGGGGGCCCAGAGGGCCCATAGTGATAATAGTGGAGGTCATTCAATGTAAGGTGGAATAGGTCCACTATATTATTAAATAAGACCCACTATGGTAGTTAGATATAATAAATGAGTAATTAGATATAATAAATGTAAGAAGACTTCTTAGAAGGTTCTACTTCTAGAAGACTTCTCCTCTAGAATGTTCTTAGGTGATGGTAGCACTATATAAAGGGGTTCAAGCAATGTAATGAGATATGAAGAGAAATATTGTATTTGGAGCAGTAGCTCAATAGGAGGATGCCCCCTCAAAGAGGCAAGTGAACATGAGAGGATCCCTTCCATAATAGGGTCCATTGTATGGTGTTTCCCTACCTCAAGGGTTTGGTAATAATAAAGTGTGGTTTCTTCTATATTGTTTTGTGGATCTATTGTGTATTCAGTATTTGTGGTGATTATATTTTCAGATATGGTATTGGTTTTCTCTATGGTTTCATAGATCTTGTGTGGTGATTGTATTCAGATATATTTGAATCTATTGTGATATTTTGTATTCAGGTATTTAGATTTTAACAATTGGTATCAGAGCACTTTCCTTGGGTAGACATTGTGGGCAAATATTTTTGCAGATTTTTTTTTTCGAAGAAGAAAAAAGAGGGCTGCGACATTCCAGACATTTTCAGTATATTTCTGTGAAAAAATTGCAGAAAAAGGTTGTATATCTGATTTTCTCTCAGAAAAACACCCAAGTTAAAAAAAAAAATCGTCCGAAACGGAGTCCAGAAGGTCAAGATATTGAGGTTTTAAAATCTGCAATTTTTCAGGGTTTTTCTGCAGACGACGGTGCGATTTATTTTTATTTCTGTAGCATTTGGAGGCCAAATTTGCCCAAATAAATTACAGATCAGAGTTCTTCTCGCAATTTCACCCAATTTCAAAAAAAAAATCAGCTGAAACGAAGTCCGGGAAGTGAAGTTATGAGCATTTCAAGTTCAACAGTTTTTTAGGGTTTTTTCCAAAAAAAACGCGTTTTTTTGCCGTAACTTATTGGGTGAGTTCATAGGATGCTTAGATGGCTAATTCTTCTCAAAACCTAAAAGAAATTCTTGAATCATTCAAAGCCCAATTGTTTCACACATTGGATGCATTTGCACATGTTCTCACAGACCGTCTCACAAACAGTCTCACAGAAGGCCTCAATGATAGTTTTCATAGTATTCAAGATTCATTGAATAACATGCAGGAGAGATTTCTTATGGAGGGCCTCAGGGATGAATATAATCAAGAAATATATGTTTGGTATGATTTTGAGGACGATTATGATGATTGGTATATATATAGTTGTAATTTCTGGGATGACAACCACTTCCATATTTTATTTGATGGCTCTACTCCACTTTTTGTAGAGAACATCAATGTTCCACATCAGGAGCTAGTTATCAGTGTTCAGTCTACATATTCTGCAGTGGTATTATTCCTTCCAGATTCTGCTACGACCCTTTTCCACTATGTGGATGGATCTTCTTATTTGGATCCACATGATAGGTGTCAGTATTTGGAGCATCATTTGGAGTTGGTTATTGGGTTCC
>ML779542.1:454739-465283 GCA_009831015.1 Picea engelmannii
TCGATCGATATTTCTGCACGATTAATGTTAGCAGCATTCTTACGGGAGAATGTTTGGCAAAGATTAGCACGGATATTTCGAATTGTTCTGAAATCAGAAAGGCAGCATTGAAATATCTAGTCGGAGGATTTGCATATGATGAAAGGACGCACGAGATTTTCACAGGAAATAATGAGGGAATTTGTTGCGTGTGGTCTAACAAATTCTACAATGATGTCGGAGACGAATTATTAAGCGAAGACGAATCTGATGAAGAATTCTTTACCGCAGACGAATCTGAATTATCCGATAGATTATTCAGCGAAGAAGAATCTTAATTTTCAGAAGGCTATAGCGTTGAAAATTTAGAATGAAAATTTCAGAAAAGGAGAACTTGGATCGTCTAAAAACGAAGAGAAAGCAACACATCACTGTAACAATACAAAGAATTTTTATCATACAAAGCATTTCTATCTCGAGTCGGTGTATTTTACTTTTCTGTTTTCCCTTCTTTGTACAGGATGTATATTTGTACATAATAAAATTTTAAAAGAGTTATGATATAATTGATGAAAGTTTTTATTTTATTTTATTTTTATTTCATAACAACATGATCTAAAAATCATATCAATGTGCAAGATTATAAGACTGATTTCTAAATATAAAAATGAATTAAGATCTTCTAAACCATGTATGGACACTATCTTAAGATCTTCTAAACGATGTATGGACACTACCTTGTAATTAATAGTAAATGATTAGATCATTATGACTAAACACACATTATAACATCTTAATGTAAATATGTTTGAAGCAATGTGAGCTATATAAAAAAAATATAAAATAATATCATCAATAACCAAACATAAGTAAAGTAAATAAACTAAACAAAGAAGAAAATATTCAAAATAAAATACTCATGCATCTATCTCTCCTCCTCGTGAAGCGAAAAGGTTCAGAAGCTTTGCACCTTTTCAAAATTTTGAATTCTATGATGTTTTTCATTATTATATCTAATTACCCATTTATTCTTAGAAGTCCTCTTACATTTATTATATCTAATTACCCATTTATTATATCTAACTGCCATAGTAGGCCTTATTTAATAATATAGTGGACCTAGTCCACCTTACATTGAATGACCTCCACTATTATCACTATGGGCCCTTTGGGGCCCCCCACTACCTCTCTAGATACCTTACATTGGTAGACATACGGTGGTCCCTTAAGAAAATCGGGGAAGTGCATACAACAAGCAATAGGGGACCAGAACCATCAGTGCCACAGATAGAGGGAAGAGTGGAAGAAGAAGAACGAGATCCAGTCTAGTCAATACTATAGCCGAATGTGACATTCCACATCACACCTAGTATTCTGCACATGGAGAATATAGTGGGGCAGACACCCTTGAAATACTTAATCCAAATCCAAATCGTGTTGACAGAGATACCATCCAACGCACTACACAAGCTGCAGGTTAGTGTAAACCACGACGTATAGTCTCGTGCACGCAAAGACTTAGCCAATTTGAAGAAAGCAACAAAGAAACGGGACACACTGGAACTAGTCTATGAGCAGGCTAAGTTAGAGACCTGGGAGGAAAGGGAGTGCATGAAAGGATTGGAGTAGAAAGTGCCAAGAACTTACAAAAAGATTCCACAGGCCGCGCGAAGGGATGAAATAATAGCAATAGAAAAGATTGATCAGATTGCGTAGGCAATTGATCAATATCAGAAAGAGATCGAGAATCTCTGATAGCATCTCACACCAACCACACCACCTGCAGTAAAGAATCAAAGGAAGTAGGAGGCAACGACGCAGCTGTAGGAGATAGAGAAATAGGTCAGCGCAGCAGCTGACTTGTTCGATAAATCAGTGCAGTTGTGGACTAGGTTAGAGGAGGATCAACAGGTCCAAAAGTGGGACAAGGAAGAAGAAAGGATCAATGCAATGATCCAAGAAATCAAGCAGAGGTATAAGACAATGCCAATCACAGAATGCATCAAAGGGGTGCAGGACATGAAGAAATTGCAAGTAGAGCTCACCACTTCGCAAACAAAAAAACATGACTGGCATGCTCAAATGGAACCATTGCAAGAACATGTAGAAGAAGTCCTGGCACAAGTAGAGGAAGCGAAGTAACGTATAGCACAGACCTAGGCAGAGTGCGTGGAATTGATCAGTGATGAAATTATAGTCTATATAGTGGACACACTCAAGGAGAAGACTGTGCAGGCACAGACACAGGAAACAGAGCTCAAGGAACAGTTCCAGGTGATCACCAAGGAGATCAAGGAAGCACACAAAGGTTAGGTGGCTTGGCACAAGCCACATTTCAGTGTTGGGGGCCTATTGAAGGTAGGCCAAAGTAGAAAAGAAAGGTGATTTTTGGGAAAGAAAGCATGCATGAGGAAAGCAACAACTGGAAGGAAGAATAGCATATGCACATGCAGAATAAGACCTAACGACGGTAGGGGTTAGGGTTTTGGTAATGTATTGTAATGGATGTAGAGCTAAAAAATGCATAAATATAGATACTTAGGTATCACGGGGGGTTTAGTTTTTTTTTAGAAGGATTCAGAGTATTATCGAGTTGTTGTTGTTTAGGTATGCATGAGTTGTTGAAATATGTAATATTTTGTTGTATGACCTATTTTTTATAAGTTGTTGAGCTAGAGGAGATGAGGGCGGGTTAGATTGCAAGCTAAGGAACCTGGTGTGATCTAGTCTACCTCATATATATATTACCCAACTGAGAATATTTGTAAAGTGCACGATGTTGTAGATGCAAAAATACTATAATAAAAGAGCTGAGAGCCCAATCTTTGTGGGCGTAGCCCATGAGGAGGTGAACCATGGTAACATCTGTGTTATGTGATGAATGATTTCATATCTTTATTGTCTTCAGTAGTTATTGTTATGATTAATTAATGAGTTGTTACATTTCCTACTTACTTGTCAATAAAAGTATATTATGTGTGTTAGGCAAAATATATGTCGTTATAATAACGTTGTAGTACTTGCTCAACTATTTAATTGTCAACCTGGGGTACGTAAATTGACGAAGCACACGCACTGTATATGCAAGACTGAAGTAGAACTGCCATAGTGGGCCTTATTTAATAATATAGTGGACCTAGTCCACCTTACATTGAATGACCTCCACTATTATCACTATGGGCCCTCTGGGCCCCCCCACTACCTCTCTAGCTACCTTACATTGGCAGACATACGGTGGTCCCTTAAGAAAATCAGGGAAGTGCATACAACAAGCAATAGGGGACCAGAACCATCAGTGCCACAGATAGAGGGAAGAGTGGAAGAAGAAGAACGAGATCCAGTCTAGTCAATACTATAGCCGAATGTGACATTCCACATCACACCCAGTATTATGCACATGGAGAATATAGTGGGGCAGACACCCTTGAAATACTTAATCCAAATCTAAATCGTGTTGACAGAGATACCATCCAGCGCACTACACAAGTTGTAGGTTAGTGTAAACCACGACGTATAGTCTCGTGCACGCAAAGACTTAGCCAATTTGAAGAAAGAAACAAAGAAACGAGACACACTGGAACTAGTCTATGAGCAGGCTAAGTTAGAGACCTAGGAGGAAAGGGAGTGCATGAAAGGATTGGAGCAGAAAGTGCCAAGAACTTACAAAAAGACTCCACAGGCCGCACGAAGGGATGAAATAACAACAATAGAAAAGATTGATCAGATTGCGTAGGCAATTGATCAATATTAGAAAGAGATCGAGAATCTATGATAGCATCTCACACCAACCACACCACCTGCAGTAAAGAATCAAAGGAAGTAGGAGGCAACGATGCAGCTGCAGGAGATAGAGAAATAGGTCAGCGCAACAGCTGACTTGTTCGATAAATCAGCGCAGTTGTGGACCAGGTTAGAGGAGGATCAGCAGGTCCAAAAGTGGGACAAGGAAGAAGAAAGGATCAATGCAATGATCCAAGAAATCAAGCAGAGGCATAAGACAATGCCAATCACAGAATGCATCAAAGGGGCGCAGGACATGAAGAAATTGCAAGTAGAGCTCACCACTTCGCAAACACAAAAACATGAGTGGCATGCTCAAATGGAACCATTGCAAGAACGGGTAGAAGAAGTCCTGGCACAAGTAGAGGAAGCGAAGGCACGTATAGCACAGACCTAGGCAGAGTGCGTGGAATTGATCAATGATGAAATTGTAGTCTAGATAGTGGACACACTCAAGGAGAAGACTGTGCAGGCACAGACACAGGAAATAGAGCTCAAGGAACAGTTCCAGGTGATCACCAAGGAGATTGAGGAAGCACACAAAGGTTAGGTGGCTTGGCACAAGCCACATTTCAGTGTTGGGGGCCTATTGAAGGTAGGCCAAAGTAGAAAAGAAAGGTGATTTTTGGGAAAGAAAGCATGCATGAGGAAAGCAACAACTGGAAGGAAGAATAACATGTGCGCATGCAGAATAAGACCTAACAACAGTAGGGTTAGGGTTTTGGTAATGTATTGTAACGGATGTAGAGCTAGAAAATGCATAAATATAGATATTTAGGTATCACGGGGGGTTTAGTTTGTTTTTAGAAGGATTCAAAGTATTATCGGGTTATTGTTGTTTAGGTATGCATGAGTTGTTGAAATATGTAATATTTTGTTGTATGACCTATTTTTTATAAGTTATTGAGCTAGAGGAGACGAGGGGGGGTTAGATTGCAAGCTAAGGAACCTGGTGTAATCTAGTCTACCTCATATATATTTTACCCGACTGAGAAGATTTGTAAAGTACATGATGTTGTAGATGCAAAAATACTATAATAAAAGAGATGAGAGCCCAATCTTTGTGGGCGTAGCCCATGAGGAGGTGAACCATGGTAACATCCGTGTTATGTGATGAATGATTTCATATCTTTATTGTGTTCAATAGTTATTGTTATGATTAATTAATGAGTTGTTACATTTCCTTCTTACTTGTCAATAACAATATATTATGTGTACAAGTTATAATGATGGTTCAATATATATATCGCTTATCTCACACTCAATCCTAGGTTGTAAACACATGATTCTTACAACCACCCATTAAATCTATCTCGAGTGAGACCGTGCAACACCTTATGTGTGTTGTGTTTCCTTCTAGTTTACCAGGAGGGCCGATAGTTTTAGAGGATTTGTTGGAAACCTAAAAAGACATGAAGCCTGGGTCAATAAACTCAGACAGAATAGAATAGTAAGAAACCAACAAGTATCCATTTAACATAGAAAACCATTCCCTTCTCAATAGAAATCCATGTCTCTAGAATGCCTACCACAATTATGTCTATTGTTTAATGGAACTTTGGGTTGGATTCCAATCTAATCAACACTTTTTTTAACTCTCCCAAAATCTTGACATTTGACCTATCTAACTATATGATTTGGATGTCATATTTTTCAAGTTTACCATTAAGTTTCTCATAAAATTTAAGGGGCATAAGATTTTAAGATCTTAAATCAACCATACAATTATGGACATTTATATTAAACATTTCACAGGTTAACAGAAAAGGAGGAGTATTAGATTTTGATCATTTTCCAATGAGGGATGCATTAATAGCAGACTATTTATTTGGAGTTGTCTTTTCAGAATTTTGATTAACTTTTCCTTTCCCTTTACTTCCTCCCACATTAGTCTCTTGGGTATTACTTCGATCGATACCCTGTAAATTTTTAATGAAATTGTCTTGGATATGGGGTAATTTCATGAGTTGAAATAGAGAGATGTTGGATTTTTTTCTTTTCAGGTCTTCCAAGAAATCATAATCAAGCTTAGATGGAGGGGTAGAATGTCCAGTTGGTTTACTACTAGGATGTTTTTTCTATGCAATGGATGTTGCCTTAGAAGGCTCACAAGTTGAGGGAAAATATGAAGGTGAACTCTTACTTCCACTCTTGGTGGTAAAAACATTTTGGGACACGTGAATATCTTCAATGTCTTCCTCTTCTCCTTCATCTAAGCCATATGAATTATCCCAAAAGAATTCACTTCTTGTTCATCTTTTCCATCAATGTCTTGGGATAGATCTTGTTGTTATGATTCCCCTTCTTCTTCTTCATCTTCCTTTGAGTCAGTAGGGGTGTCATTTGACCAGGATTTCAAATATTTTATAAAGTCTTCAAAATTTATTCCTTCGATAGGAGGAGTTTTTAGTAGTAGAGGGAGTATATTTCTTGGGAACAAACTTGAAGAATTTTTTGGGATTGGAACTACCTTCTCCAGTGTATTTATTCATGTCAATGATTTCATTGGAAAGATTCTTCACAATTCTTTGTAGTTCTTCAATATCAGTGGAATATTTATCTTTCTTTTCTTATGGGGTCTTGGTCACGCTAACCTTGGTTTTGGTACCATTTTTTTCTTTTGAAACCTCAACTCCAGGGTTACCTTTGAGAGAGAGCATATATTTTTCAATATTAATAAATTCTTTAAATGTACCTTCTAGTGTATCCTTTTCAACCCTTTTAACAAATATTTCCATTGAAACGGGAGGGGTTTAGGTATAAAACTTGATTGATACATCATCAATAGGCTTGGAAGACATAGGGGTTTTATCTATTAACGTGAGAAACATCTGATTAAAATATTTAAATTTTTCTTTTGTTTCCATTTTATCCTTGAAATGTATAAAACTAATGCTTCTAAGGTTTTATCTTCACCGAATTTTTCAATAAAGAAAGTTTCAAAACCATTCCAACCAATAATTGAAGCTTGAGCTCAAGAGAAGTACGAGGTCGATGCTTTGTTTTCAAACGTATATGGAAAAATCTTGCAAATGACATCCTCATGTTCTACATTCATTAACTTTATAGCAAGCATAAATTTCTTAATATGATCTTTAGTAGAGTATTTCATGTCAGGGTCAAATTTGGGAAGAAATTTCTCATGATGTTTAGGCAGTGGGTGAATTTCCCCAGGCACTACAACAACATTTGGAACCATCCAGGGTTGGTTATTTGGTTGGTTTGCACTGGCCTCATCCATTCGTTTAGGTTTTTCATGGTTTTCCCCTTCTGGTTCTCCTTCAGGTTCATCTTCAGGTTTACCTCTAGGCGTTCTAGGTGGAGAATTCTTCAGAATGGGAGGTTTACCACCCCCATCTAGTAAATATTTATCTAAGTCGAATTTTGAGGTCTCCATAAATCCTGGTAAGATGTTTGAAAGCCTACAGTTAGGAGTTCCAACATTTAAGTTTTCTTCAGGAGTTCGGGGAATTTCAAGAGTTAGTTCTTCCAACATTGGGATTATATGCCCTCAAGTATCAACAAATAAAGAGGACATTACCCATTTTGTTACTCCATTGGTGGGTTAATACACACTCATAAGTATCTTTGATTACTCACTCAAGTTCGGATTTCGAGAACAATTGAGAGGTCGATGACAAGGGTTCATATAGAGAAACACCTCGTTGAGTATAGATTTTTTTGGGGTATCTATATAGTGGGATTGAGGATTGAAAATTTTCTCATGGTCAGTTGGTTGGGAGTCACTTTGTTGAGTTTTGTTTATTAGCGGATTCGAACAAGTAGGATCTTGGAATTTTTTAGTATCCATTCAGTTCGATGGCCCTCCTTCTAGCATAATTTTTATTGACGAGTGTTGGCCCTAGACCAAGTTTTGGGGAAACTTTGGTTAGTTTTGGAGGTTTCGGCCCACTTTTGGACTTCGACACGTTGGTCGAAGGAGCGCACAGGTGAAGCTGAGATCGCGGATATCACCTATTTTGAGAGTTATGTGGACCTAGTAAGGGGTCCTCTAGGGTTTTGTAATTGGATTATGGGATGTCGGTCCATGGGTTCTCCCCATGTTTAGGCCCTATTGTAAGGGTTTGTAAAGTATAAATAAAGAAGAATGTAGAGTATTTCGGTGTGAAAAAGTATTCCAAAGTTCTAGGTGCGAAGGAATGTATGTGGTCAAGGATTTGTGCTTGAATGTGATTTTGTAAAAGGTGCTAAGTGTTGTGATAAGAGATTGTGGATCTGTGCATTTGACCTAATTTTGGAGAGTAAAGAAGGAGGATCTAGTGATTAGTGCGTAGATCTCATGTCTTGTGTGAAGTTTGAATATGTGGTTTAGTGCACACGAGTGATTGGATGTAATATTTTGGCGAATAATAAAGAGGCGAAGCAGTTTGTGGACGTAGCCCTACCCTGGGTGAACCACATATATCTGGTGTCTCATGGTTTACTTTGTGTTGTGTCATTTATGTTATGCATTTTCTTAGTTCTTTGATTATGATGTGTAATGAATAGATATTTTGTTTCTTAAGTATTTTTCTTATGTTAAAGGGTAAATGAATGCTAGATCTAACTCATAGTGCTAAGTGATAAGTGCTCAGGGTGCATAATCACTTGTTGTTAATGCACTTATATATCTTTTATTATGATCTGTGATGTTAAAGAGGTTAATAAAATAATGCATGTCCACTTCCTAAGCATTAACAAAATATTCTGCGAAGTGATATTATCACAGAATCATGTCCCGACCTGGTTACAGACTCTTGCGTCCTCTAACCCCCCTGCTTCTACCTCGAGTGAGACTTTTCCTGCTTTGCAGGTGTTTTCAAAAGGGCTAGTAGTCAGGGTTTTGTTGGTGCTTTTTTAAGCATCGAACCCCAGGTCTTCCCCTATCCCAACAAATTGTTCCATTATCGAGACCTGAAACTGTGATTGCTGGGAACTAAAGTAAAGAAAAAGAAAAGCTATGTGTGTAGATCTGTTGCTACAGTGTGCAGTACTCTACTTGACTTACAAAGATTTGTGCCAAGAAAGTAAGTTGTTTTGAAGAAAAGAGGTAATATCCTAAAAGAAGTAAGATTTTTTCTTTGGTAAGAGAAAGATAAGTGAAAATTTTTGTTTCGAAAGAATGAATTTAAGTATGTTTAATATATTTTGTCCTAGTCTGAAGGCTAGGGCACGGTTGAAAGAAATATTTGATTTGAGTAAATTTAATGGAAATGAAGAAAGATATGTTATTCCTATGCATAGAAAGATTTTTTGGACTGATAAATGGATGCAGGAACCTAGAAAGAATTTTTACAGATTGCAGGTCCAGCACTATGATCCTAGAGGAAGTTCAAAGTACATAAAAGATTGGGGAAATTTTAAGAGAAAAAAGGATTGACTTTGTGTTATAATTGCAGAAGGTCGGGACATCTTGCTAAGGAATTCCCTGGGGTAGGCCCTATTTTCCTTTGTTGTAAGGTTTTTGGTCATGGGGTTGAGGATTGTCCAAGGATTATTGCTAAAGTTGAAGGGAGGGACATAAGACAAGAAAATTATGAAAAAAATCAAGAGACTAAGGGTATGTTAGAAAGCCATAAAGAGAAAAGGTCAGAGGAAGTTTAGACTATGTTATTACAGTTGGAAGAAATGATGAATGTCCATAAAGATGTCAGTTTACTAGAAATCCTGAAAAAAAAACAATGCATAAGTGAAAGAATAAAAGACTTCAACATAGATTGTATAGTCTTGGATGAAGAAACACAAGTGAATATTATGATAGAAGAAACTTGGGAAGTTTTGGGAAATCCTAATATGGTACCTTCTTTAGGAAAGATAGGCTTGTTTAAGGGAAAGATGATAACTTTATGTGTAAGAGTAACTATTGTACCTATTATTGTTCATGGAACATCGATTGAAGAAGAATTTGAAGTCATTAGGTTTGTCGAGGAAAACACCCCTTTCCCACTTTTTTTAGGTAAGACTTGGATTGAGAAGGATCATATCAGAAGGAAAGCTGAGGAAGAAGCTACAAAAAATAAAAATCAAGAATTAAGGGATTTCATAGCTAGGAAAATAGACCAACAAAGAGAATAATGAGAGGATAAGTCGAAACAACAGAGTAGTGTAACAATGCAGGAGGAACAAAAAGTAAAAGAATTAGCTATCAAGGTTGAAAGAATGAAAGAAGGCTTGAAGGACCTATTTATCCAAGAGAGAAGTGTGCCCACTCAGGAAGTGTTAAGAAAAGGGATATTAACTTCAAAACCTTTGAGGGTACCTCAACAGTGCGAAGCCACTACACTGGGGGAAGATAAGAATAAAAATGGAAAGAGGATTCTAGAAACAGTTAAAGAGACTCAGATAACAGGAAATAAATCAAGGAAGCTCAATAAAAATAATGCTAAGTTGTAAAAGCTAAAAGAAGTTAAGGAAACCAAATGGAAGACTTTGTAGACCAGAACCTCATAGGAGGCAGGTTCGCAAGGTTTGAACCTCCCTAGAACAGTAGGTCCACGCAGATTTGGACTTCGCCCTCGCAAAGTTATATAACTATTGAAAGCACCCCGATTGTTGGAATGACGCTCTAGAATGGTTAGGAAATGCATTTATGGTTTTATGGATTGATTTTGGATATTGATACCATGCCATAACGGCTAGATTTACTGTTAAGGTCCTAACCCGCACATAGGTAGCTTAATGTATTCGGATGTAATAAAGGTCAATATTAATAAGACCTTTCAATAAAATAGAATAAGGCGGATGTAAGAAGACCTAATAGAAGCTTCCGCTTCTAGAAGGATCTT
>ML779542.1:474401-489774 GCA_009831015.1 Picea engelmannii
TTGTTTATGGTACAGGTTGATTACAGGTTGATGCATGGTTGATGCATGGTTCAGATTTATTGGTACAGTTTTACAACGGTATATCTCACAGTGATAGTGTGACAGTGGTTCCATCATTCTACTTCTACTTCAGGGTGGCAGGACAGGGCAAGGACAGGTGGTTGTAGCCACCTTCCGGTTGTAGCCGGAGAACATTGGGGATTGTAGCCTCCTTCTGGTTGTAGCCAGAGATTTGGGGAGTTGGAGCTTCCCTCAGGTTGTAGCCTAAGAAACTAGGGGGTTGGAGCCTCCTTCCAGTTGCAGCTGGAAAAAAAAGGAAGTTGGTGATTCCAATGAATGTAATTCTTCAAGACATATAAGAAAAAGAATTCCGTAGTTTTTTCCCGATTTGGGTTTCCACGTAAAACACTGGTGTACTGTATATGTGTATGATTGTTCATTTGTTCATTGCTTATTTACTCTGCAGTTATTGGATAATAATGCTTCATTGATATAACACTTGGATTATATGGTTAAAAGGGATTAAATTGCTCTATTATTGATTCACCCCCCTCTTAGTAATCCAACATGATCTCTTTTATAAAACAAGAGAGATTGTTTACATTCTATAACTTTCATCATGTCAGATGAAAGTTACACATATCATTTCATATCCTTCATTTGGACTTTACAATTTGGTTATGATAAAAAATTGAAGGGTCTATCCTAAGATACAATGATTATGAGACTTTTTGGAGTTTTGTATTATCTCTATATTCCTTCCACGAATTGTAATCTTTCAATATTACATCTAATATGTTGAGTTGCATCTTCTCCAAGTCTATATCACCATCATAGATTTTGGTTGTAACCTCTAGTTTTATACTCTGCTTAATTTTATTAATGTATTCCTTGTCCAGTGTGACCAATCTTGATGGTTTCATCATCTCTTCATTTAATACATCCTCATTTACCTATTTGATCTTCTCAATAGCTCTTTGGTTGGAATATATTTTATTTTCCACCTCTTCTATCCTCAATTCACTAGGAGTTGCTTCATCAAGGTCCCGTATGACCTCCATCATCCTCTTGGGATGATGGGATGTTCTATTGCCTCTTTCTCTAATGCTAAGGGATCGAGTCTGATCTCCTCAGATTCTTGTTCGTCATGTTAATATGCAAGAACTTTCCTTTAAGGAACACTTACTATGTTGAATATTCTCATTCGACCTCCAACTACCAGTAAAAATCCCTCTAAGGACTCACTGTAATAGCTAAGCACCTTAATGCTCCCAATCAAACAACTAGAATCATTCCTCCCCACCTCATCAATGATTGACAATGACTTGGAATCACTCCCATCGGAACTGCAGATCATAATATCTGAATACCCATTCTGACAGCTCCTCTCTGACAGATCATTCCAATAGATCCAATGACCCTCAGAGTCATAAATCAACAACCCTGATCATATCAGTTCCTCTACCGACACGATAGTTACCACCTGTCTCATCCCTATTGTGAGAAATTCACCCTGTGAATAGGTTGAATTATCCTTAGACTAAAAACATAACCTAAGACATATTTTAAATAAGTGGTGATTGTCTTCCTTTTATATTAATCTATTAATACTATAGATAGAAGGGAAGATTTAGACTAACCTTAAGTCCGATGTTTGTCCTCGTTGCTCCAAACCTCGACCTCGCTAATCCAAACTTCTCAATGATCAAAGGAACTTGCAAGAATAGGAGACAAACTACTCTATTTCTACTAGATCTCATTAGGCAAAGACTAATCTATCTAAGCTTGATTTTATGTAAGCATTAGACAAATGCACAAACAACAATTGAAAGGAATAGGCCAAGTTTATTCACCATAAGTGAAAACTTACATATGGAAGATGGTGCCAGTATTCCAATCCTTCATTCCTCCATCCATTGGATGCACACGCAGGTATTCCATAGTTTCTCTCAAGATAAAAAGTGTCACACATTATAGGCTTCAACTCCCTTTCCCCCATGGATGGCCTTGCTTATATAGGCTTTGGTATGTTGAACCACCATTAGAAAATGAAGGGAAGGTTGACATATTTTCTCGCTAAGTTAGGATTTGGAACCCCATAATGGAAGGGAATTTTAGTGACTCCAGGCTATGAGTCATCACTCATCCATTGATCTAGGGGATCAAAAATAGCTCAAAATCAAAGTGTTCAAAAATTCTCAAAAATGGTACCATTGCATAGATCAAATCCTCATGATCCCAATGCAACTTGAACGGGCTCAAACAAAGTCTGTATGGATAAGATATCATGTTATGTTTGTTTTCTCAAACAAGAAAAATTGTTGACTGTACAGTCTGTACAGTCCGTATAGGCTAACTATGTAGATCGTACAGCTAATGTGGCAGGGTTGATTGCACAATTGACATGGCAGGTGATTTGGTAGTTGACGTGGAAGATTTTGACATGGACCAATTGGTGGTGAACATGTGGCATGGCAGTGGTGACTATGTGTTTGAGGTGGACCAATGACAGGGTGCCATGTGTCCCAGCCAAGGGCTTCCACATGGCACCCCACCAACCTGCAAAACTTTGAGTTTGGACTCCGCAGGGGTCGAACCCCTGACCTTCGGGTGGGCGAGTGGACAGAGCGAGGTTCGGACTACCAGTCCGTCTGCGGGTGGTTCTTTACTATATAGTGGAAAAGTTTATATTCAAATTTGATGTAACGGTTGGTCTGGTAGAGAAAGGGATGGGGATAATCTCCAGCCCGTGGACACCTATTCTATGATGATTTACATATGATCATATCATAGGCAAAGTTGGGGGGGCAGCTGATAGGCGTGGTTAGATAGCTTAGCCCTTGGACACGTACCCCTCCACACGACCAAGACCTTCACAGTTAGGGTGCCAATTCTGCTAATGATGTGACAATTATGCCCATAATCTGCCAATGCGCCCATAATGGCACAAAAGATAGGTTTTGGAGTGATTTCTAGGTTTTAGAGATAGTGTGTGCATTTTGGCGAGCAGAGACAACAGTGTATTGGGGAAAAAAATCCAGGAAGTGTATTTTCTTCATTTTTTGGCCAAACGAGGTGCAGAAAGAGCCCATCTAGGGGTTTTTGGAAATTCTTAAGCCATTGGATCCATCTATTTTTCATTATGAGCATTGTAAAGCATTGGTTTTAACACTTTGAGCATATAATGAAAATGATCCATTGCAAGTTGGACTAGGAGATGTATCCCAAGAGAGGGGTGAACTCCTTTATCATGTTGTTGTGTTATGTGTTCATTTTGATGGTTGGTTATGATTGTTTATGATGTTCATTTTAAGTGTAAAAACTCAATATTTTCATATGATTGCAACTTGATCCAATTTCCCAAGACACATACATTTTCCACTTGCAAATTTGTATACACAAACCTTTTGATTTTTAGATCAAGTTGGTATCAGAGCAAAGGTTTTTGAAGGCTTGATTGTTTGCAAGTGTTTTGTTTTCTGATGCTTACAAGGTTGAAGATCACAAGAAGAGAAGGGAAACTTGTAGAGCCAAGTTCTCAAATTTCAAGAAGGAGAACTATACATTCACCTCAAGCTTCAAGGAGGCATTCACCAAGTATGGCTCATGAGGAGAGTCATGAAATTCCTACTTCAGAAGAGGAAACTTTCAAAAAATATTTTTATGATATGACAAAAATGGTGAAATTTTTATATGAGGAGAGGAATGCAAGGTTGCAAGGTGAAAGCTCAAATCCTCCAAGAGGTAATGAAGATAATGGTGATAAAAATCCAAAAGGAAATGGAGGAAATGGTGATACTCCACCTCTTTCACCTCCATCTTCCACTTCTTCTACCATTTTACAACCACTTCCAAATTCTCCAAAATAACATGGTAAAATTCTTCCACAAACTCCTTTTCTTAAGCTTGATATTAAGTTTGAATTGTCTATGTACAATGGAGAGGTAAATGTTGAGAAATTGGATAATTGGAATCGTTAGATTGAAGTGTATTGTAGGATACAAAGAATCCAAGATGATGAAACTAAGATTCAGCTTTCTTCTCTTAGATTGGAAAGTGCAACACTCATTTGGTGGGAAGCCAAAAATCAAGAGGACATGAAGAAGCATGGTAAAGTTTTATCCTCTTGGAATGATTTTATTGTTGCAATTAAAAGGAAATTTTATCCATTGGCATACATGCAGAATGCTATTATGGATTGGAAAAACTTTAGGCAAGCTAAAGGGAAACGTGTGGAAAGCTACACTCAAGAGTTTGAATAAGAGCTTTGATTTTGGGTGTATATTTATCATCTCAATAAGCTTTACTCAAATACATTGGAGGATTGCATAGTTATTTGAGACACACAATTCTCATGTTTAACCCTATAAATATAGATGAATTTTGTGTACACGCAACTCATTCGGAAGCGAGAGGGAAGAATGCTCCTCAAGAGGGTAGCAAGAAGCCATTTTTTAATGGAGATAAAGGAAAGAGGAAATTCAAAGGAAATGGAAAGAAGAATGCTTCAGTCAAGAAAGAGATAGAAAAACTCTCATGTAAACACTGTTCAAAATATGTCCAAGATGAAGACCATTGTTGGAAAATTCATCCTGAAATGAGACCCAAAAATTTCAACAACAAAACGAAACCAAAGACTGGTGCAACTACACAACATGATGTAGGATCTAATTCGAGAGATTAAACAAAAATCATAGCCATGGGTTTTCAAGGTAATGACTCTATTGTTGGTACTAGTTCTTCAAGTAGTAGCCTCAATGAAACTCAACATGAAAAATAAAGAATAGAGATTTCCCACATAAGGGTAATTTTAGAGCATACCAAGATGGATACTCTATTTGATATTAGTTCTCAAGCAAACCTCATTTCTGAAGACACCATCAAGAAATTGCATTTGGAAAAAACTCCTCATCCTAAACCATATCCTCTAGGTTGGATATGTGACAAAAAGATGTCAACTTAGATTTTCCATCACTACAAACTTTATATATGAGGTAGAGCTTGATGTTATTCCATTGGATATTTGTGGTATGGTTTTGGGAAGTCCATATTTATATGATAGGAGAGACATATTTCACCGTCATGAGAACAAATAACATTTGTTTAAAAATGGAGTTGAGTACATTGTTAGAGAACATACAAAGAAGTTGAATTTGTCACTTGTAAATGTTGGACAAATGAAGAGATTAGTCAATGCTAGTAATAAATTTGTACTCTTGATGATCAAACCCAAAGACAATGTTGAAAAAGAATCTTTCCAAGGATGTGATGCAAAGTTAAAATCTGATTTATATGAGGTTGTTAACCAATATGATGAGATGTTTTAGGAACCAAAAGGATTTCCTCCTAAAAGAGGTATCCAACATGATATCTAATTGCAACAATATTGTCTTGTTCCAAACATTGGCATGTACAGGATGTCAGTCATGGAGAATGTTGAAATTAAAAAACAAATCCAAGAGTTTCTTGACAAAGGAGTTATCATGCCAAGCACATCGCCATGTGGGTCACCAATTGTATAGTACCAAAGAAATATGGTACATGGCACATGTGTGTAGATTTTAGAGCCTTGAACAAGATTACGGTAAAGAATCGTTACCCTCTTCCTAAAATTGATGATTTGCTTGATCAATTGAAAGATGATAAATATTTCACTAAGTTGGATTTGAGAAGTGGTTATCATCATATTAGGATTTTTGAAGGAGACACATGGAAGACAACTTTCAAAACAAACCAAGGTTTGTTTGAATGGATGGTTGTGCCATTTGGTCTTTGTAATGCTCCTGCAACATTCATGAGAGTTATGAATGATGTTTTAAGGCCTTTTCTTGATGATTGTGTAATTTTCTACTTGGATGACATATTGATATTTATAAAATCTCGTGAAGAGTATGTTAGGCATGTAAAGAAAGTTTTAGATGTCTTGAAGAAAGAAAATTTGTTTTTAAATATGTCTAAATGTGAGTTTGGAAATACCTCACTTGTTTACTTGGGACATATTGTTGGAGGAGGAGAACTGAAAATAGATCCTTCCAAGGTCAAAATCATTTTGGATTGGCCCAAGCCCAACAATGTAACAGAGGTAAGAGGCTTTTTGAGAGTAGCCCAATATTGGAGAAAGTTTATTGCTAACTTTTCTTCAATTTCATCTCCATTACATGTCATGACAAGCATCAAGAAAGTTTTCCAATGGGGAGGCAAGCAACAAAAATATTTTGATGCATTGAAGGAGATAACTAGTTCAGCTCCAGTTCTTGCACTTCCTGATTTGAGACAACCATTTGAGATACAAATAGATGCAAGTAACTATGCCATGGGAGCAGTCTTGTTGCAATATGGTAAGCCCATTTGTTTTCATTATGAAACTTTTAATGGTGTTGTGATTAATTACCCTACATATGACAAGGAGTTGTATGCATTGGTGCAAAGTGTGAAAAAATGGAAACACTATTTGTTGGGAAACTAAACTATTATTCACACAGATCATCAACCATTGCAATACTTACAATCACAAACAAAGCTACAGCAAGAAAGTCACTTCAGATGGATGGGTTTCCTACACCAATTCCACTTGGTTATCAGATATAGGAAAGGAATTTATAACAAAGCTGTTGATATGATTTATACACCTATTGTTAGTACTTCAGTTACTCTTAAGCATAATTCTATCATGCATGAGAGTTAGGTTGAACAATATGCTTTAGATGTTGATTTTAAAGATGTTTATGCAACTTTGTGTCATTCTAACCAAGTTGAGGAATTGGATTACCATGTGCATGATAAGATTTTGTATAATCTTGGCAAGCTATGTATTCCACACGGTGAAAGATTCAACATCATAAGGGAAGCACATTCTTCTCTTATTGCTAGCTACTTTGGTGCAGGCAAGACGGTGGCTAATTTGAAAAGGTATTTCTATTGGCCTAAAATGAATGAAAGTGTTTCATGATATGTAAGAGGATGTTCTTTATGTGCTACAAGTAATCCCAGCAACAAAAAGTTAGGATTGTATACTCCACTTATGGTTCCTTCTCGTCCTTGGGAAAGCATTTCCATGGACTTTGTAGGAGGATTACCTATGTCAAAAAAGAATCATGATTATATTTATGTTGTGGTTGATGATTTCAGCAAAATGTGTATTTTGATGCCTTGTAAGAAGCAAGTTACAGCTAAAAAAATGGCACAAATGTTCTTTCAACATGTATGGGTACATTTTGGGTTGCCCAAATCCATTATTTTTTATTGAGATTCTTGATTTAGTGGGAAATTTTGGTCAAGATTTTGGGAACTCATGGACATCAAGTTGAAAAAGAGCACAACATTTCATGCACAAATTGATGGTCAAACAGAAGTGGTGAATAGAACAATAGTAGATCTTCTTTGTGGTTATTACAACAAACATCCTAATCTTTGGGACGATCACCTACACTACATTCAACATTCTTATAACCAGGTTAAGCATTCATCGACTCAAACATCTCCATTTGAGGCACATTTTGGTTATTTTCCAAAATCTCCTTTAGATTTTATCTTTGGGAAGGATGTTTCTATTGATGTTCATTATGAAATTGATAGAACAAAGATGTTCATTGAAAAAAATCAATTAGTGCATCAAATGGTACAAGAACAGTTGGAAACAATCCAAGAAAACTACAATACAAGACATGACAAGCATCATGTTGATCACAGTTTCCAATTTGGAGATGAATTTTGGCTTTACATTATAAAAGAGAGTCTTAAAGGAGAAGGTAAAAAGTTGAAACCAATTAGATATGGACCTTTCAAGATTCTTGAAAATATTGGTAACAATGTCTTTCGTTTGGATTTGCCTCCTTATATGAAAATGTATGCAGTTGTTAATGTTGACAATTTGAGATTGTATGAGCCTCATTTGATTGATGATCAAGGAGATCATGCTCATATTCTTTCCATAGATGACTTCTCTCAAGAATATCTTTCAAAATTGCATGAGGACACAATCCTTGACAGAAAGATAAGAACTTCAAAACGAGGGAATGTGGAGGACCTTCGTGTTGGTATAAAAGGCACAAATCTAATAAAAGATAAATGTATTGAGGTTGGAAATGTGAGGTAACTATAACCTCATCTACAGGTTGAATGAAAGTAGTCTTTTGGAGGTCCAAAAGCTTCTCAATGGGGAGGAGTGATCCAGGGGATAAAAATAGATCAAAAATAAAAGTGTTCATAAATGCTATAAAATGGTACCATTGTGTAGATATCGTCCTCATGGTCCCAATGCAACTTGCATGAGATCAAATGAAGTATGTATGGCTGAGATATCATGTTCTGTCGATTTTCCCAAATATGCAAAATTGTTGACTCTACAGTCCATACAGTTCGTACAAGTCGGTTGTGCATACCGTACAACTGATGTAGTAGGGATGACTATGAAAATGATGTGGCAGGTGATTTGGCAGTTGATGTGGTATAGATTGACATGGACCAATTCGTGGTAGACATGTGGCATGGTAGTGGTTACTGTTCATTTGAGATGGACCAATGATAGGTGCCATGTGTCCCAGCCAGGGGCTGCCACGTGGAACCCAACCGACCTACAAAATTTTGGGTTTGGACTCCGCAGGGGTTGAACCCATGATCTTCGGGCGGGAAAGTGGATAGAGCATGGGCTGGACTACCAATCTACCTACGGGTGGTTCTTAACTCTATAGTGGAAAATTTTCTATTTAAATTTGATGTAACGGATGATTGGGCAGAGAAAGGGTCAAGGCTAAGCCCCAACCCATGAACACCTATTCTATGATGATTTATATACGACTAGAGTGCAGGGAAAGTTAGGGGGCTAGCCAAAGCTGCATGAAATCTAGGTTTTGGAGCGCGTTCCAGGATTTGGAGATAGTCTCTGCATTTTGGCGAGTAGAGACTGCAATTAATTGGGGAAAAACTTCCAAGAAGTGTATTTTCTTCATTTTTTGGCCAAACCAGGTGTACAAAGAGCCCAACTAGGGGATTTTGGACATTATGGAGCCATTGGAGCCATCTATTTTGCATTTTGAGCATTGTAAAGAATTTTTTTAACACTTTGATAATATAATGAAAATGATCCAATGGAAGTTTAACCAACAAATGTAGTCCAAGAGAGGGGTCAACTCATTTATCATTTTGCTTTGTTATGTGATTATTTTGATGGTTGTTTATGATTGTTTATGTTGTTCATTTTAAGTGTAAAAACTCAATATTTTCATATGCTTGCAACTTGATCCAATTTTCCAAGACACATACATTTTTCACTTGCAAAATTGTATACACAAACCTTTTCATTTTCAGATCATCCATAACCACCCAAATATCCTCGGAGATGTCCCTTAGCTAAATGTGGAATTAGGCCCAACTGATTGACACTCCCCCAAATATTGAGATAGGGCATCATTGACGCCCCCTGACAGTGATCTAGGGAGTTTCACCCAAGAACTGACACCCCTTAAAGATGGGTATGGGAGTGTCACCCTTCTAGCCAAGTCAAACTTAAGGTAAAAATTATATGTTCGACCTTCAAAAAATGATGTTCTCTTCTTTTGCTTGACTAGGGAAGTGAAACAATGTTGTCCCATGGTGTTTAAGTTGGTAAAACATGAATGTGACACTTAGGAAAGTGTCGTTTTGATATTATGACACTTAACAATGAAATTGTACCTAAAAGTGACACTTAGGAAAGTGTTGTTTTGGTATTATGACACTTAACGGAATCGTGACGAAAGTGAGACACTTAGTACTACACTAGGTAGTGCGCAAATTTCCCCTAAAGTGGAAGCTCAGGAGAAAAGTGAATTGTTGAAACACTTTACAAATGATGATCTGTGCTAAAAAACTAGAGAAGAAGAGCATGTTGGAATATGCAACCAATCAGTGAACATCATATATGTATCTTCGAGGAGGGCATACCCAATGCTCAGAAAAATGACTCAAAGCATGATCGTCGACCAATTCACTGCAAATCCAAGACAATACTAACTAAGGATATGGCCACTATACATACAACATGGATCCATACCTCCATGACTCAAATAATTCGTAGCCACGAGAATGATACACAATGGAGCTATGACATGATATCAACGTAGTCATGGACCAATACAAAGTGGATCTATGTAACAACATATATAAGTAAATACTCCCATCACAGCCTTGAAAAGGAATATATAACAATGGTAGATGCCTAACATATACCCAGGGTCTTCATCTCGTTTACGAACTGGTACGAATCTAACCATGTGAATAGATGTCTTGTTGTCGAACATTATAGAAACCACTTGATTACCGATCATTGATGAATAACATTAACAAGTGTGAGAGAAATCATCATTGATGTCAATGATCCCTAAGGTACCTTAGTAAAATCCATGATCAGGGGCTAATGATGGAAGCCCATTGTCAAAAGAAAAGAAACCTGTCATTGAGGCATGTAGGATCCAAGGTACTAAATTGGTTTCTAAGTATAATTCTAGGACAATATGATAGAGTTCACAAGAAAATAATCATCGAAGGAGGGCGATAATGTATCCCCCATCATCGAAGCGAAATAGGTACTGGAAATGATGTGGAATGGAGCATTATGTACTGACATGAGGACACAAACTAATGATATTTCATAGGTTGACCAAAATGTTTAGCAGAGTTAACACTTCCCTTGAACATTGTTGGTGACATGACAAGTGACTTGGTGCCATTGACTTAGACAGACATGAACTAGGACACAATGCAATGACAACCATGATGTGATGACAATCATGATACTCTCAAATTGAAACGAAAACGTATGATGACATCTCAAATTGGTAACTCTTTGATTGAAACGAAAAATTACGATATGACTCTAAGGCAAGAAGACTCCAACTATATGGCATAATGCAAACAAGTTCCATATTCAAGGGTGACAAAGACTTGACCTACTTCTTTAAATTCCCCCCCCCCCCCNCCCCACCATGCTTGGTGAGTACCCCTTTGTTTTTTAATGGGATTGAGGAGGATAACAAGTGCCCGGTATAGCTCACCTTCAGTGAGTCCCTCATCATATTTTTAATGAACCTGAAGAAGGAGGGGTTCAGTCCCATATGGGTCCTTCGATGTTTAATTTTACGAGTTCAAATAAGGTAAAATCGGCGGTTTTTCATGTTTAGGGAGTTTGAAAAGAAATTAAAGGAAACTCCAAAGTTGACTTTTTCGTAAATTTAGTCTCCCAAGTCTGAAAAAGGACAAAACAATACGAGGGAGAACTCTTATAGTTGAGGTGGGTTAGAGTGATCCTTTTTCATAATTAGTCGTATGAGGCTAAAAAAGGAGTAAAATTCCACTCGAAATACACCCTTTCAAATCCTTTTAATGATCATGAAAAGAAACAAGTTCACTCAAAAATCTTTTCATGTTTACGGAGTCTGAAAAGAGCTTAAAGGAGACTCCAAAGAGTTCATTTTTCATATAGCTTTTACGAGTCTGAAAAAGTGATAAAGTATACTCGGTAACCTATTCTCTTGTATTTATGAGAATGAGAAAGAAAAATACTAAGATCGGTAACCTATGCTCATGTATTTACGATCACGAGAAAGAACAAAGAATAAGCTCATGGTAGATTTCATTTTTTCACGATCTTGAAACTAGAAGATAAACTATGCTCAAGGTAGTTTCATTTTTACACAAACTTGAAATGGGGAAACATTGTGCTTGGTACTTCCCAATGTAATGTCCAAAGTTTTTAGGTGATACCCATGGGTGGTTGGTATTTTTCCCCCAGCTTGAAAAGATAGCAGCTTAACTCCATCATGATGTCGCGAGGCTAGAGACATTCCCCCCAGGATTTGTTTCATCTGCCTACTCTTCTCAATTTATGTAGCCAAATAGACTCCTAGTTACTAATAGGTAAATGTTCACCAAAGAGGGAGAGAGAAAGAGGGTCAACTGACACAGGCAAATGAAATGAAGGTTCAATTACGAGATCTATTGAAATAATCGACTCATCATTTATGAGATCTAGTGAAAGACTTGACTCAACATTTATGAGATATAGAAAAAATACTTGACTCAATTAGAAGGGGATCGATTTCATTTTTTAATGAGCTTGACATAGACAATGAACTATTCTCCTGGCCTCTAGGTTCGATTCCTAGACCTCTATTTCATTTTTTAATGAGCTTGACAAAGAAACGGGAACTATGATCACAACCTATGGGTTCGACCCCCAGACCCATGTTTCATATTTTAATGAGCTTGACACAAAAACAAGAACTATGTTCAAAGACCTCTAATTCATTTTTTAACAATCTTGACACAGAAATGAGAACTATGCTCGTGACCTCTTCTTGATCATGGATTCCAAGAGGATAATGCTCTGGAAGAAATACATGTCAAGGGACATACCTCGATCATGGATTCCAGGAGATCTTCGTTGGATGGGAGAACAACGCTCTAGAAGGAATACATATCAAGGGTTGCAATAAGGGTAGGGATATTAGGATCTAATATCCCTATTGAAGACATCACCATGTCAACTACCAGATCTAGGTCATAAGAAGATGAGCATACAACGAGAGGTTCACTCTCGATGGCAGTTAAAGGCATAGGACATGTTTCCACATAATTAACCTATGGTTGGGGGATACCACTTGAATGTAAGCAACATTCAAGGATGTCGGATGGTCGACATTCAAATTAGGACTAACGAATGAGATTTGGTCAGTGGTCACAATCTTTCCATCATGAGGGAAATGCATCACATGAAATAGTGTGGGCACGACATCTTTAATAGAATAAACATAGTCTCTCCCAAGGAGAAAATTAAAGTCCAAGGGACCTTGAACTACCATGGCATCAATACCGGCAATTTTTCTTTCCATGATAATAGGAAGTTGAGGAAGGATCCCTAAAGGTTCACTAATTATTCTATTAAAATCCATTAAATAATGGGTAACCGACACAAGCAAAGGGGAACCTATAGCTTCCCAAGAAGTTGAGGATAAAATACTAACAGAAGTGCCTTCATCTATAATAGTACGTTGGATGTTCATCCCACACGTTTTCATGATTATTTGGAAAGGCATGCAAGAAGGAAGACGAGGCTCCATCAGTCTACTCCAATCAAAGGAAATAACCTCAGTACTCAGAAGGTGTTCTTTTGGAATGGGGAAAATTCCCCCTTGTCCAGAAAAAAATGAAGTGACGAGAAGAACATAAGAGGTATCTAGTTCACTCTCCAAGGGGAGAGTGGAATCGACTGAGGATTGAACCGGATCGACTACTTGAACTTCACTCTTTAAAGAAAGAGTGGGATCGACCAATGATGGATTCAGATTGACCACTTCGTCAACTAATGGCGAGTTGGGAGAAAATTTACAGTAACCAGTTGGAAACTATTGTTGGACATCAACAATATTTTCCAACAATTTCAAGGCTTCATCCATACAAGGGAAAAGGTAATTTTGATGACTTCCTTCACATAACCTACAAGGAAATCTGACTCTAATTTTCTTTTCATCAACTTTAATTTCACTAGTTGATGGTTTGTCACTAGGATGATGGTTGGTGACTGACAATGCGGTTTAATCAGAACCCGTGGAACATGCTTTTAAAACCTTGGATAAACCATGGAAATCTCTAAAAATATAGTCACCCTTACAAATCCTTCAAGGGTATTTGGGCTTGCAAATTGTCTTGGTAGGATTGTCACCATCATCAACACTCCTAGCCTAATTGATAGTAATTGGCTAATTGCTTCCAACATGTCCTGCAATGGTTGGAAGTTTTTCCCTTCGCTTATTTTTCTTCTTCTTATTCTTCCTTTTCTTCTTCTTCTTATCCTCCTCATTACTAGCAACAAGGCTTTCACCAGGCGAGGAAGAGAAAAGGGAAGAATATGAAATAGGTGAAGAAGGCAAAGGGTCAACAAGAGGTTGACATTTTGGAGATGGAAGGATTTCATACGAAGCACCAGGTGCATTAAGGATCACCAAAGTGGAAAATAACCATACTGGTAATCTGATACTGAATCCAGGTAGACTCAAAATAGAAATATAAGGAGGACCAAAATTTCCAAAAGAATGAAAAACAAAAGGTTCCCCAGGAAAAGGGGCCCCTTGGTTGGTAGACTCTGGAACCGATGCCATAAACACCAAATCAACCTAAGATCTGCTAAATCAAATAGCACACACTACCAAAGTCCCTAAAATATAATATAAAGTAAACAAAACGGAAGTAAGGATCTTTCGAAGGCGGGATATCAAGTTGTAAACATAGATATGAGAATTAGTTACCCTGACCTCCACTTAAAAACCTTTCCCGGTGCAAGTAACTCTCACTTCACAGGGACACCTTCCAAGAAAACTAAAAGTGTGATGCGACATCTACCTCAGGTACCACAAGGAACCTTCTAAATAAGGAACCACCTTCTAAATAAGTTCCGTGTGCTTGTCCATTATTCACAAGAATAAAAAATCTTCAATCTACTTTTTGTGCAGCTGCCAAGACCAGAGAGATTGGGATGACAAGAAATTCAGTAGTTTTGTTGGGTCTAATTTCAATTTTTGGTACTAGTTTCATCTTTATAGTGGCGAGAGAGCTGATAAAAACCTAGGAGATAGAGATGAGAAAGTTGATAGAAGATATGTCCTTTATAGCTTCCTATCCTCTACAGGTTGGAATGATGACGATACTTCTGATCATTTTGTTCTCTTTTAAAATGAAATATCCAACAACTTTGTTATGTATATTTTCTATTATTTTCATTTCTTTCTATGAAACAGTAGGCTAGTTAATGGGAAAATTAAGAGAGACTGTGAGAGACTGTGTCTTATATAGCTTCCCATCCACAATTTTTTTGGATGTTAATCACAATTAAGATCATTGCGTTCCTTTGGTTCATTTTTTAAATGTAGAAAAGGTTATCTGAACCTCCTATTCTCATATGAAGAAAATGATTTCTAAATCTCCTTCTATTTCTGATATACAGAGAAGGATATATAAATCCCCTTCTGCCTCTCGGAAGTAAAATAAATGTTTCATATGCATAATTTATAGAAGGGAAAATTGTTTTTGCAATTGACTACTACAACATAGCAGATCCCAAATTCCTGTGATAAATCTTAGAGAACAATAACAATATTTTTTGACATTTCAATCTAAACTTTAGAAACACCACCAATATTTGTTGTTAGTTTGTGAACTTGGAATGATTTTTTTTTGTCAAAGTAGATATATTTTTCTAGCCCACAATCGAGCTAACAATCTTCTTAGAAGTTGGGATAGGGATAGGTGCCATGGTTAGTTAATATTTTTGGATTTGAGGATCTTTTCCCTTCTTTACAACCTTCACTATTTGTGAAGGGAAAGGCCACAAAGCCTTGCATTT
>ML779542.1:492768-510312 GCA_009831015.1 Picea engelmannii
CTCATATTTCTTCATGTTGGCTTGCAATTAATTGTGTTGAAGGGTTAAAAATATCATCTCCAAATGTTTCAAATGATCTTCCCAAATCTTGCTAAAAGTCAAAATATCATCCAAGGAGGCTACAATAAACAAGTTTGAGAAATAGTCTTAAGATATCATCCATAAATCTTAGAAGTGTTGTCATAGTATTGTGTAATATAAATTGCATAGTGACTCACTCATGCAATCCATGTGTTTTTTTGAAAGTATTATTCCAAATTATTCTTTGTGTATATTGTCATATTGGTATCCTTACTTCTAATCCAACTTCATGATAACACATGCTTACAATATTTGGTTGATTAGTGCCTTGATTATTTGTAGGGGATATATATATTACAATATATTAGAATATTAGAATATTACAATGTAATAGTAATGCCATATTACAATGTAATATGAAATACAACATGGTATACCATATTACAATGTAATATGGTAATACCATATTTCATGTAATTTTATTTTTTTAAACCTAAAGTCATCGTCGCAATATCGATGCAACTTCATCGCTATTTGCCACGAATTTTCGTCGCATATACAACATGTGCATCGTAAATCTGGTTTTGAGATATTGCACTCATTGATATTACCATGGATTTTCGTCGTAGGTTGCGACGGGATTTCGTCGCACATCCAACAGCTGCGTCATAAGTTATTGGCTTGGCATAACTTTTCGTCTCAATTGCGATGAAGTTTTATCGTAATTGCCACATTTCTTCATTGTTATTTCAACAAAATTTCATCGTAATTGCGATGATGCATAGGGTCAACCGATGTTTAAGGTGGTGACACATGGAGAGATAATTTCGTCGATGTTTCCACGCACACCTAGATCATGGATATAGAAACGAAATTATTCCAACGAAAAAAAATCTCGGCTTTCGTGGAAATTTCAACGGATAAGTGTGGCAATATCAACGAAAAATCATCGCAAATTTGGTCATATGTACTAGTGTTCCAGCACAGTGTGCAACTATCTAGCCGAAGTAGGAGGAGGTAGATCAACAATAATGACAATCTTGGAAGGATCTACCAACAACCCCTACTTACACACAAAATGGCCTAGCAACACTCCAAATGTTGAGAATAAGATACACTTCTTCAGGTTCAAGGAAATCTGGCATTTCCTGCACTTATCCAACATTAGTATTAAACATTCAATATGATTTTTCAATAAGCTAAAAAAAATCCAATCATCAAAATATGCTTCCAAAAATTTATGTAAGAATTCCTTGAATTCTTCGACCACCACCCTAGAAAATATGGTTGGTGCATTCTTCAATCCGAAAGGCATTACTTTGTACTGGAAAGAACCCCATTCTGTTGAAAATGTGGTCTTATGTCAATCTTCCTTAGCAATCCTGATCTGGTGATAACCTGAAAATCCATCTGTGAAGGAGTAAACTTCCCGTCCTCCCACATTATCTAACACATTATCAGTAAACGAAGTAGGGAATGGATCATGTAAGCAAGCATCATTCAAATTCCTCAAGTCTACATAGATTCTGATCTCTCATGACTTCTTATCTTGAACCACCATAGGGATAATCCATTCTGACTCTTCAACAGGTTCTATGATTCCTGCTTCCAACATTCTGTCTAATTCAACCTTGAATTTTTGTTTATATTTGGGATTCAGTCTGTAGGGTCTTTGCTTGACTGACCTTGAATCTGGTTTTATGGGGATATTCATTTCTCCCATGGGACCTTTAATTCCCTTTATGTCGATGAACTTGGTTCGAAACAAGTCCTGATATTCATGCAATAATTTTGTGATCTTGTTAATAGTGGCATCATCCCAATAATCTCCAATGTTTGCGAGCTTAGGTGCTTTCTCTATCCCAATATTAACTTTCTTTCTTTTGATTGGTTGTCCAATGAAAGGTAGTTTGACTCATGGTCCTTCTATGTCTCTTTGCCCTTCAGTTTCTACATGTTCACATTCCTAGGATCACCATCTTCATCAACATTGATATTGTAACAACCTTGCAATTTCTAAAGAGGTGCAGTCCATTCATCTTCTTCTTTCTCCAAAGGGAGGTTAGGTGCCTCCTCAAAGACTTTCTTTCTTACAACTTGTAAATCTTGATCTAGTATGGGGTGCTGACTTTCAAATAAAAATGTAGATACAAAGTTATGAGTCATACTATGCCAATCTACAATGGTGAGGCGTAGTTCTGCTTGAAGATACCAATTGATAGGTGTTTTGTCCAAAGTGTTAATGAATTTATGCACCCACTATTCTTGATGAATGCTTCTCCAGGCCTCCTCACAACTCCGCACATGGTCCTTTGGACAACTTTGACTTGTGTATCAAACTTCGCACCCTTCGATTTGTTCTGAAAAATGCACTGTCATCAAAGTGCGACATTGCACCCACTCCGCGATGTTCTTCTTATGTGTTCCCCACCATCTCGTTAGAATTTCTTTCAAGGCTTCATCCAATGCCAATAACCTCTGTTGTACTGGTACAATTTCTTCAAATTCCAATAAGAAAGTTTCTAAATGATTTAAACATCAAATGTGGGCAGATTACTTACTTCTGTGCCAGTCCAGCGAACTTCCCTGGTCAATCTAGCACACCTCCATGCAAAAAATTCGTAAATTTTGTTCTTCCAATTCTCTAGTGCTTCTTCCAAATATAATGAGCATGCATTGTCACTTTTCCATATTAAATTCCCATCTACCGTAGGATTAATGTAATCTTGCTGCCTTGCTGTCAATTTATATATATTCGCTAGTTCGTATGTACAATCTTCTTTTCTGATGGGTTCTATGTATCTAAAACCTTCATCAGGATCCAGAGGTGCAATGACCCTAAGGCCATCACCTTCAAATGACATTCTTATTTTATTTAAGTCAACCACATTGGAATTGTTGAAAGCCCAATCAATTCCTAATAGCGCAGTATAAGGACAACTATCATCAACTATCTTAATCACCTCGAAGTCCGCAAATGTCCTTACCCCATCAATGTCCACAGGGACATGCTCCAGTATTCCAAAGGGACTTACTTCTTCTTGATTATCCATCCTGAGCCTGATGGGGGAGTAAATCAACTTAGGTTTTCCCATCAGTGCCCAGGTCTGCTTCGTCATAACATTGACTTCTAACCCTAAGTCGAGGACCACATAATCTATGTCATAGTCCCTAATCTGAGCATTAAGGTGTAGTTCCTTGTTTTTCCTTCTCTTCCTAGATGCTTGATGTACTTATTTATTTAGCAGAGGATCTATCATGCCTATCTCATATTGTCTGATCAAATTTTGTATTTCTTGCACAATTCTTTCATCCTTAATCAAATCAATGAACGTATATAAGAAACTGACAAGCTTGCTTACCTCTTTTCCATATCTAGGCGCAGTGACTGATCAAATTCCAGAGGCATTTCACATTCTCTCACTTCGGGCTGTGACTTTGATAAAGAAGCTTGTTCTCTTCCAAATTCTCTTTTGTCCTCTTCAAACATCTTCTTTTATTTCCTTGGATCAAACACTTGTGTCTTCTTTGCAACTCTTCTGACCCTTGAATCCTCTGTAGTCTTTTCTGGGGTCACCCTATCTTCTCCTGTAACATCACCTCCTCTAGTGATAAAAATGACTCTGGGATCCTCTCCACAAGTTTTTGCTGATATTAGTTGTACTTGTTGGTTTCCTTCCCATCTCTCCTGAAGTTTTGATAACAATACTGGAAAATCTTCAATAACATGTTCAAATGAGTTGCAGTAGCTGCAAGTGGTACAAGGGTTCTGACAGTTCCTTGCCAAGTGACCTGGATGGGTGCAGTTATAAAAAATGATCTGACCTCAACCTCTACCCATGCCTCCTCCTCATCCTCTTCCTTTGAATCCACTATGAGGGTTGAAGTTTCCTCTTCCTGGGGAATTAAACTGTGTAGTCTTTCCTTCTTGTTGCATCTCTCCTTGAATTTTATATGTATCTCTTGACCTTTCATGCAAGACGTCTTAAGCCCTACAGTCCTTCTCATCATGCCCCACAGATTTACAGAATTCGCAATAAATATTGGTAGGTGTATGGACATATTTTTCATGTAATAACATTCACCAGGGTGATGCCTATTTCTACATACCTCACACCAGGGGAGAGTAACCTACTTCAAAGGGCTCGGAGCTTCAAAGGCTAAGTACTCATTAAACAAGGGACAATGCTCCTTTTCATGACCCTCTTACTTGCATTTGATACACCAAATGTCTTCTCTTTTATTTTTTCCCTTGTCTTTCTTCATATCTTTGACCTATAGAGATAAGCTAGTTAGCTGACTCAAAATTTGACTCATAACTGAACTGGATTCTCCCATAGGGGATGATTCTAGCTTCATGGCGATCTCTAGTGTCTTAACCTGCGAAACAACCTTCTGTTGCATTAGAGGAACTATGATGTGTAGTAAGAGGGAAGCAATGAACCATTCCTTATTTTTCTCATCTGGAATCTGAAAACTCAAACGACCTGTCAAGGTCTTAAACCTCTGATCAAACTCCTAAACAGGTTCAACTATTCTCTGCTTAATTTCTTTCAGTTATGTAATGCACTGTGACTCTGACTTGGGTTTTTTGAATTCTTCACTCAACACAGTCTTGATATCATTTAGCATTTTAGGTTGTGCAACTCCTTTAACAAACTTCATGTACCAGCTCAGTGCGTGATCTCTCAAGGTAGTACTAAATTGAGCTCTCTTAACTGCTTCATCATTGACTTGCTTAATACTCCATACATCTTCGCATAAGAAACAATGTTGATCAGGATATTCATACCCATCTCCTCTGAAGATAGGTAACCTCATCTCATATGCCATAGATCTTCCTAGGTTTCTTGACTGATTATGTACTAAACTGCTGGTAATAGTGCTCAGGGTGCTCTGATAGCTCTAGTTACTTTGGTTACTTAACGCTGCTAAAACAACAAGAGGAGAAATAGTACTTACTTCGACAGTTGGTGCAGTTCTTGAAGTCTCTGATTCTTCCTAGCAAGGTTATTCAGTGTTCCTCTCCTCTACCCTAGTAGACTTTGAATACTCCTCATTCAATATATCTTCTTATTCCCCACTGTAGAACCCTTCATCTTGTGCTAGTGGTTCATGATTATGCTCAAACACGTTCACCAAAGGAACCTCTCGAAAGGTTCTCCCACTGCGCATATGTCCAACCTCTGTGTCGTTGTCACTATCTGATTTCTTGAACATTATCTTTTCAATCTGACCAATTACTGTATCCTCAAGATGTTCTTCTCATGCAATAGCATCTTGATCTTCAGCTTCAAAAAGTGTAAAATTTTTCCTCTAGGTCCCTTAAAGAAATATCTCTTTGCTTGGCTATATGAATCGACTTTGTCAATATAAAACTCAGTAATGTACCCTCCAATAGTGCTATCAAACTAGTGATATACTTCTCTTGACACGACGTTATCAACTCTCTTGATCTTCTTGATCAACACCAACGTCCAAACCACAATTGGTCTAGATCTGACTTCAAACTGGGTATCTACTAATCTGGCTAACCACTCGTATAGCTCCTTATGGATTCCTCCAAAGAAAATTTTGTGTATATCAGTAAATATATATTGTTGTTGGGAAAAACACCCTACGGACTAGCAAGTTAGGGTAAGACGTTGCATGAAGATTTGACCGAATAGAAACTACTTTTTTACCTACATCCCAAGATTTAAATCCCTTTTTCTCAGTAAATGCATGGAAAAGGACCACCTACCTTATTACTGGCGTTCGATGTAGATCCTCCGTTGTGCTTTGATTACTTGCTTGCACTGCTCCTTCCACAGATGACATGCACTCAAGACAAACAACAACTATGCATGCATGCTACTTCTATACTCAAGGGTTAGAAATCGAACATAAATCAATCAAACTATAGACAATTCATGATTTGGGATGGGAAAAGCATTCTTTTTATTACTTAAAGTGAATCAACTTACAAAAGTTGAGACCGACCACCGCTCCTTGAACCTGATCCTAGGCTCCTCTTCTTCTGTCCTTGAACTACTTTGCGTTAAATCTCCTTTGGCATGAGGAAAGGCTAAAGGGTTGGGACAAGGGATTACGTAAATGGGCAGAGTTTCTTCGCTATATTTTTTCCTCTTTCAAATGGTACCCCTACCCCTTCTTTTATAGGATAGAAGGAGCTAGGGTTTTGGACGAACCCTCGGCCATGCATGGCTGGAAGTTTCAGTTAACTAACCCATAGCTTTTTGTTCCATCGACAAATTTCCTTTTTTCGTGTTTTGGTAGGTACACGTGGTCTGTTGTGAGTCAGCTAGCGTGTACACACATTCAGTAATGGGTTAGGGTGCATGAGCCTTTACACAAGAGGATTTTCAAAGAGTTGTTCAACAGAGTTTTGGCAAAGAATGGATATGATTTGGCCTGATGCCAGGTAAGCATGTGTGGTGCAATTTAGGGTTATAACAGATGCCCCCTAATATGTGAGGTCAGAAGAGCATATGATGGCCGAAATACATTACCAATATTTACTGATGTGTCGAACAAGTGAGCCCAAGGATCAAGAACCAGGAGGTGTCGTCTGCAAAATCACAAATGTCTCACCGAGGCGGGCATACCCATGCTCGGGATAAAATAGAACCATGGCTACCAATCAAATACACTATAGATCCATGTTAAATAACTATAAAGAGTAGCCACGAACAATACACAGCGGAGCTACATCTCGAAATCAGAAAGATACACATATAGAGTATCCATCTTTCAGAAGTTGATTCGGCCTGATGGATGGACTTCAGAGAAACAACTTCAAAATCTTCCAAAACTCAGGTAGGAGTGTAATATGAGTGTACAACTGCACTACCCAGAGGTCTTCGACTGCTCGTCAGTCATGGACTTGATAATCTTGATGATCGGACTGAAGGCTTCAGTGATTTCGAACAAGGACTTGATTGGACGTTTAGGATGGTCGGGTATGCGGACAAGAGACATATTGCAGAGGGGCCGACTCAGGTTTAGTGACAAACTTCCTTTGGACAATAGCATGACAAGTGATGAGACTCAGGCAGCATATGTGTTAATCATAAGTCTACGAAGAAAGAGGCAACACAAACTCTCCATATGTTTGGAAGAATAACCAAACGGTGGAGGACACAACTCTATATAGTGAAAAAAGCTTCCTAAGGTCGTACTACATCCCATAGTCTGATGAACAAATGGATAGATGTGCTTCATCCAAGGGCGACTCATTATGCTACCAATAAAGAAAATACTTTTCCCATCCTCTTTTTGGGGTATATTTGATTTTTTTGTTCTTTTTGATAATTTTGGAAAAATAATAAAGTAATATTACGTTACAATGGAGGAATGAGTACTACAAACATACAAGCTCAAGGCACAAGGACAAGACTGATGTTTTGGTGAAATGATACTCGGGAAAAATCCTTCGGTGGCCAAAGGTGTTAAGACGCAGAAGAAAACTGTCACAAGGCTGGTGGATAAGGTATGCAAATGCGTTTGATAGAACACACAATGGTAACGTCCTTCGATGTAAGTTTAACGAGCCCAAAGAAGGTAAGCTCGGTGGTTTTTCATATTTAGAGAGTCTGAAAAAGCATAAAAGGAGACTTCGTTGGGTACCTTTTTCGAAGATAGTCTAGTCGGTTCGAAAAAGGGGTAAACTAGCACCGATTAGATGTTAATTCAAAACCATTTTAACGAGCGTGACAAGGACAATATCACTCGGCCATTTTTTCACTTTTAAGGAGTTTGAAAAAAAATTAACTATGGAATCCGTCAGGAATATTCTTTTGGACCAATTTAACGAGTGTGAAAGAATAAGGTCACTCGACAATCTTTTCAATTTTAGGGAGTCTGAAAAGAGCTTAACTATGGACTCCATGGGGGTTTCTTTTTCGTAAGTTTAGTCCCTCAGGCCCGAAAAAGGGATAAAATCATACCTGAGAGTACTCTTCTAAAGAATGGAAATTCGATAGAGTATACCTTTGTTTGTACAGTTGACCGTCCGGACCAAAAAAGGGGTAAACTACCGCTGGACAGATGTGACTTCAAATTTCAGTTTAATGAGTGTGAAAGGCCACAAGATCGCTCAGAAATCTTTTCATTTTTAGAGGGTTTGAAAAGGGCTTAAAAGGAGACCCATTTAAGGAACGTTCTTCTGGACCAATTTAATAAGTGTGAAGAAACAAGGTCACTTGACAATCTTTTCGTTTTTAAGGAGTCTGAAAAGGGCTTAAAGAAGACTCCATAATGGTTGCTTTTCTTAGTTAATCTGGACGAGATCGAAAAGCATAAATACAGTCTCGTCAGATGTTTCTTTTGGATTTCAAAGTGAGCTTGAAAAACAACAAAGGTAGCCCATGATCGACACTTTGTGGGTCGATGTCAGGTATCTCTTTGTAAGACCAGGCAAAAACGTCGCAGAATTCTTTGAAAAGATCCGTGTAATTTGAATCTCTTCGGGGGAGCAATCTGCTCCGACGAAGACATTCTCCATGACATCAGGGTTTCGGGAGATGTTGATGGGTATAGTTTCAGTGATAGTCGCCATATTACCCTCAACATAAATTTCCTACGTAGCTAAGAGATTGATAGGACACGACTGATCTCCCGTTATGGTAACGCTGAATTCTCCTGCTTCGATTTGGCTTAACTCTGGGAGAAAATATGGTCTGTGATGAAGATCTTCCCAATGTTTGTCCGGACTAGTCATTGCTTCGATTACTGCTTTGTCAGAAGGCAAGACTAAGTCTAACGAATTGACGTTAGCAAGATAACCCTAAGCCCAAATAGGCTCTAGAAGTGGATCTAACTCTTGTGCAAGAGTCATATCAAGGTTAGTTGAATCTTGTTGGACTACAGTGTATGATACCTCAGTGGCAGACAAGGGCATGGACATGCCTGAGTGCCCTGTCTCATCCATCGTGGCTGATGGGGAAGGAAGAATCCAAGGATCCTCAAAGTAAGTCGTGCGGAATGACGAAACTTGAAAAATCTCAACCTTATGGTGATTAGATATAAATTTGATATCTTCATGAGGAGGTGGGAAATCAAAAGTACCCATCAAGGATGGGCACAAACCAACTCCTATGTTAACGACACCTGGTTGAGGATTATCAATCATCGGGACCGTGGATGCCCCCAAAGCTGGATCAGGTTTGGAGAAAGACAGTTGATCAATGGTCACTATCCGACCCTCGTGTGGAAACAACAAGACTCGGAAAACTATAGCAACCACAACTTGCATAGAATAAGCCAACTCCATCCTAACAAGAGATTATAGTCGAGGGGAGCATCGACTACCTCTACTTCGACACACACAGTTTTCCCTCCTAACTGCACAGGGAAAGAAGGAATGATGCCATGTGGTCGGAATGAATGACTGCCAAAAGAAGTGAGGGGAGTAGGTGATGGAGACAAAACGGGATGGCCGATGGCCTTCCAGCATGCTAACGACATAACACATGTCGAGGCACCCTCGTCAACCACCGTGCGAAAGATATTGCAATTAAAATTTTTCATGGGATGAGCCACTACTATTTGAAACACGACGTGGTAAGGTAGATGAGGTTTTAAGTCAGTTGTATCTAACATGATGGTGCCTGGATTACAAGTCTCAGTAGAGCCCAAAGTGGTTAACAAGACTTTCCTCTAAGCAGGGCAGCTTTGGAGGACCTCCAAAGCAGACATCACACAAGGGGTTTGTGATAAATCCTCCACCACAGAGTAATTCTGGGCGGCCCTTGCGTTTGGGTTGTGAGAAGATTTTTTAAATGCACCCTTTGGAATGCATGTCATTATTTCTCCCAATGTATTCTCAATCTGTAGAGGAAGAGATGGGAGATCAGCTTCTTTACCCTTCTCAGAAGCGCTTGGTGTACTATAGTCGTGCACTCTAGTTGTTATGAAAGCATCACCCCTAACCATATATACGTTCGTGGATGAGGGATTGTTTGGAGGAGGGCAGGTTTCATGGCTGCCCCCTTCTGTGCTTGTAGAGGCTTGAGTTAGATTTTACCCATGTTGAAAGGGATTAGTCAACATTGCTTGTTGTTGCTGTGTGACAAACTTTTGAGCCTTTGCAAGTTGAGGACAAAGATGGGTCAGGTGGTCTTCCGCGCATAATTTGCATGGATACCTCACCTTCCATTTTTCTATGTTGTCCCCGCCATCATTATCAGTGGGTTTTTTATCCCCCTTATCCTTATTTCGTTGTTTTTTCTTCCCTTCAGGCTGTTGGGTGGCCTTTGGGTTAGTCGAATGCATGGTGTGTACTTCCGACGTTTGGGTAGGGGGAGTAGCCAAAGCAGTAGTTTGGCTGGCCACTGTGTGTTGTATGGATAATTGTTGCAACTGTTTGGTCAATTTCTCAACGGGCTTGGTTTGTGTTGAACCAACAATACCATCGGCATGTGGTCCAGCTCTCTGTCTAGTTTTATCCAGTATCGAACGTGGCGCATCTGGCAAGATGGTGTATAATAAACTAGACTGAGAATAGATGAGCTCAAACTGTTGAGCCCTCATGATGGCATCTTCTTCGAAGAAAACTCTGGATGTTGCGATGTCTTTGGATAACTGTGGGACCAAAGACTTAAGGAACCACTCAAGCAGGAATGTTGGTGGGACTAGTACTTTGATTAGACTCTTCCAGTGTCTCCACTCTCAGATATGATCAGAGATATGGTCTATTGTTGTCTGTTCGAAATTGGTGAGAAGCTTTGTGCCAGTGTCGTATCTCACAGGTAACTGGAAATGGTTAAGGAAGGCCATTGCCATTTCACCAAAAGAAGAGTATCTTGAGCGATCAATCTTGATGTACCATTTCGCGACACTCCCGATAAGAGTACGTTGAAACAATTGCAATGGTACGGAGTCATCTTTCAATGAGTTAGATGAGCACCAAAGATGAAAGGTATTCACATGATCACCTGGATCTTTATTAGGCTTGGCCTCAAACTTTGGAATGTCCAAACGAAACTTCGTCGGCATAGGAGGCCAACGTGGATCGTGACAAATATGATCATTTAACAACCTTGTCAAATCTGGCAAGTGTAAAGTCGCCAGGAATGGTAGTTTGGGTTGTTGTTGATAACCTGGGAAAAAGGGTCCTAGAGTTTGACTGGCACTAGGTTGCCAGGAAAAGTTTGGCTGCTAGCTCGGATTCTGGTAGAAACCATGGCCCTGACCAGCGTAAGGATTTTGCATCTGTGGAGACATCATCGACTGATTTCCCAAAAAGGACATAGAGTGTTGGGAATGCATTGTATTCGGAGGACTTTGGGAAGGATTACCCCATGCCGATCCTGTGGGGAGAGGCATAGAAGTCTGTCCGGGGTTCCATTGATTGTTGAAAGAATTACCCCAGAACGACATTCCATAAGAGGGAACGGATCCTTGTCCTAAATTCCAAGGTCTTGCTATGTGTGCCCCCTGCGTAGGAATAGTACCCTGCACAGGAGTAGATTGTCCAAAAATGGGGTTGCCCCCAGATGGGAAAGAGGCTGATGAGAAAGTGTTGTTACCAAACGTCTCGTTCCAAGAAAACGGTGTTGAACTTACCGGCATACTGTGCGAAGGGGGTTTCTGACTCCCTGCTCCAAATAAACTAGTGTGTGTAGGCTGCCCGATGGACTGCTGATGCGCACCACCAAGCGAAGGGGATGAAGGAGGGATATGACCTCCTGCATAAGGAAAAGAATTAAAAGAGACAGGAGTGCCCCCAAGGTGACCTTGAAAAAGAGCGCTAGAGCTCCCTGCCCCTAGACCCAAAGTCTGTAAAGTGGAGTAGGTTAGTATAGGACTTGTTCCCGAACTAGGCATATCGTATGAAAATGGAGGGTCTGTCGCACAAGGTGTGAAGGGGGTTGTGGCCGCCACCATAGACAGGTTCGGTCCACTGTGCGATGTGGTTGCAGCTGAGACCATCGTGGCTCAGACCGACAACGGTAGGTTAGGAGATAACTCTCCTGTGGTGGCAACTGTGATGGGGATTGACGAAATCCCAAAAGGAGTAACAACATTTGTTTCCATAGCTGTGTGAGGCACTGTCTGGTGTTTGTGAAATTGGATTGGTACAATAAACGGTGCCAATATATCAGTGGTTGGGGTTTCAACCGAGCCAAGAGCGGCTGCTTCAAGGTTCAAAACAGTTGATTCCTCCGGTAGTTGTTCAGGCACAAAGGTTTGTAACCCGATCACTTCAAAAGACCCTTGTTGGTCTAACTTCCGCCTTAATGGTGGCGGGAGTGGCTCAAGTGTAACCAGCGGCAGGCCAAGAAGCCTTCATGACCTGTAGAGCTTAGGACCCTCCACTGTGTGAGAAGATCCAAGACACGCTAAGGTATTCTAAACGTTCAAAAGTAACACACACTAAAAAAGAAGCCCCTAAGAGATAAGACAAGCAATCACTAAACTATTTGGAAGAACAGTTACAACAACCAACACTAGAGCAACTTACCGGTGCAAGTGCAACTTGAACACGGAAGCACCCTCCGGCCATGCATGGACGAGGGTTCGTCGACAACCATTTCTGATTTCTTCTTCTTGTTGGGAAAAACACCCTACGGACTAGCAAGTTAGGGTAAGACGTTGCATGTAGATTTGACCGAATAGAAACTACCTTTTTACCTACATCCCAAGATTTAAATCCCTTTTTCTCAGTAAATGAATGGAAAAGGTCCACCTACCTTATTACTGATGTTCGATGTAGATCCTCAATTGCGCTTTGATTATTTTCTTGCGCTTCTCCTTCCACAGATGACCTACACTCAAGACAAACAACAACTATGCATGCATGCTACTTCTATACTCAAGGGTTAGAAATCGAACATAAATCAATCAAACTATAGACAATTCATGATTTGGGACGGGAAAAACATTCTTTTTATTACGTAAAGTGAATCAACTTACAAAAGCTGAGACCGACCACCACTCCTTGAACCTGATCCTGGGCTCCTCTTCTTCTGTCCTTCAACTGCTTTGCGTTAAATCTCCTTTGGAATGAGGAAAGGCTAAAGGGTTAGGACAAGGGATTACGTAAATGGGTGGAGTTTCTTTGCTATATTTTTTCCTCTTCCAAATGGTACCCCTACCCCTTCTTTTATAGGCTAGAAGGAGCTAGGGTTTTGGACAAACCCTCGGCCATGCATGGCTGGGAGTTTCAGTTAACTGACCCATAGCTTTTTGTTCCGTCGGCAACTTTCCTTTGTTCATGTTTTGATAGGTACACGTGGTCTGTTGTAAGTTAGCCAGCGTGTACACACATTCAGTAATGGGTTAGGGCGCGTGGGCCTTTACACAAGAGGATTTTCAAAGAGTTGTTCAGCAAAGTTTTGGCAAAGAATGGATATGAGTTGGCCTGATGCCAAGTAAGCATGTGTGGTGCAATTTAGGGTTATAACATATACCTTCCCAACCACTCCTCTGTACTAAGGCTAGGGTTCTTGTTATGATGTTTGGTGAAGTCCCTCTCTTTTTCTTATATCCACTTCTAAATCTATGTCTTCGATGGAAACCAACTTGACATTCCCTCAAGAAGATCTTGGTCCAAGCAACAGAACCATTTGTTGGCATAGGGGAAGAACTAGAGTTCAAATCTAATAGCGCATAACCAAGCCCTAACTACTGGCCCTTTCAAAAACACCCGCGGAGTAGATTCAGTCTCACCCAAAGTAGTAATAGGGGGTTGCAGGACACAGGTGTCTACAACTAAAGGAAATGCAAGTGAATACAAAACAACAACACACAAATATCTAGTAATTTTTTACCAATCTTAAGCCTACTTCGTAGAGTTATATCTCAAATCTAACACAACAATGCAATAACAGTATAATGGAAAGAAAATAACATAGCCTCAACCACAAAGAACAACAATATATATGTAGTTTACCCTCTCCCTAGGGCTACATCCACATAACTGTGTTTCTTGATATATTAAATGGAAACATACAGTTCTATCTACGCACTTAGCTTGTAGATTTCTCTCTCTTTATCTCCCCTCCTTGTGCACCCAGCTATAGGGTTGATCTTTGCACCTAGCTGAAGATCCCACAATCCAAGAACATTCTTACCCACAATACTTCTTTTGCGCCACAACAAAAATCACTCTCTTAACCCACAATGACGAACAACAACCTAGAATGAACCCCTCTTCTCTCATCTAGGTATTTATTTATACATTACAATGACTCTCAAACAACCTTAGATCAAAGTCTAAGTGTCAGAACCCTAAATTACAAAACCCTATGTGTCTAAAACACTAGGTCAACTTGACTCGCATTTTCAGGGCTTTTCCAACCTATCTTTCCTTCTTTCCCACGAGGTGATCCAAAGCATCCGTTGGTGGCTTTTTTCATTTTCTAAGTTTTCCATGATCCATCTTCTTTGTTAATCTGTCTTCCTCATTCTTCTCGTTCAATGGCTCACTTTCCCTTACTTCACTCCTTATTTTCTTCTCCTTTGGCTACTTTGACCCATTCTTAGTCCATGTGCCTTCCGCACAGTTCGTACTTCCTCTTTTCTCTTCCTTTTTCTTCAATTTCTTCCTTAATCCATAACCAAGGGCCAACAAGGTATCTCACTTGATGGTTCATATTTTAAATTTCAAAGTCCTGGAACATAGACATGGTGATATATGAGAGAATTTGGGAAGGATTTTTAATGAGAATTTATTCCAAACGCAATGGAACACCGCTTAAACAATTTGTTCTTCCTCGATATCATGGATATTGGACATAATTCATTGCACCCTATGGCATTGATAGAATACTTGTGCAACAATATAGTTTGGGGATGGACATAGTAGACATAAGTTCTGAAAACCCTATTGTATTAAAGAAAACAAATATTTGAGCAGCCTCAGAGCCTTATTATCTAGATAAAAGACACATGTTCATATGCTACGACCTATATTCTAAAAGGGTTCATGTTTGTAACCTACAAGGTGATATTTTGGCCACAGTTGGAGACCACCCATTGTTGATGCCGATTTTTATCAAGGGTTCTTACATTACAAATTCACAGGATATTGTCATTTCAGTTTGCTCGATCGATCGATATTTCTACACAATTAATGTTAGAAACATTCTTACGGAAGAATGTTTGGAAAATATTAGCACAAACATTTCGAATTGTTCTAAAATCGGAAAGGCAACATTGAAATATCTAGTCAGAGGATTTGCATACGATGAAAGGATGCATGAGATTTTCACAGGAAATAATGAGCGAATTTGTTGTGTGTGGTTTAACATATTCTACAATGATGTCGGAGACGAATTATTATGCAAAGATGAATCTGATGAAGAATTCTTTAACGAAGACGAATCTGAATTATCCGATAGATTAGTCAGCGAAGAAGAATCTTAATTATCAGAAAGCTACAACGTTGAAAATTTAGAATGAAAATTTCAGAGAAGGAGAACTCGGATCGTCTAAAAATGAAGAGGAAACAACACATCACCGGAACAATACAAAGAATATTTATCATACAAAGCATTTCTATGTCAAGTTGGTGTATTTTACTTTTATATTTTCCCTTCTTTTGTACATAATATATATTTGTACATAATAAAATTTTAAAAGAGTTATGATATAATTGATGAAAGTTTTTTTAATGTTTTTTTTTTTTTTAATTTCATAACAACATGATCTAAAAATAGTTAGAATAATGGACATTTAGAATAATGGAGGTTTAGTGGTGATTAGTTTCCAACCATCACAACTTCCTAAAACCGTTCCTCAACCATTCAACATCTTATATATACATTGTAAATCTTATTGATTAATTGGAACAATCTCAGCTTTGCTTCCCTGTCTCTAGGTGTTCGAGGCGTTTCTCATTTAAGTTGGTATCAGAGTGGGTTCCTTCATCATAGTTTAATCATTGGAAGGAAGATTCTAAGAAATCACAATGGGTCAACAAGATGGGATGTCCTCAAACAGAGATCCACTATTCAAAGGAGATAACTATGCATTTTGGAGTATAAGAATGATAAGTTACCTAATGGAACTAGGATGTGGTGTCTGGATATTTGTGATAAAAAATTATGATGTACCAACAACTGCTCCATGAGAATGTATGTTAAATATAACATAATTATGCATATTAGAGATACTAAGACTTCTAGTGAAACATGGCAAGCACTTAAAGCTCTGTATCAAACCAATAATATTAATCCCATTCTTTTCCTAAAGAGTAAATTGTTAAGTATTAAAATGGATATAAATGAGTCTGTTAGTGCTTTTCATGGGTGAATTAAAGAAATGAAAGATAAATTGGGAGATATAGGAGAAAAAGTGTATTACAATGATTGTGTAACAATTTCCCTAAATGGAATGCTAGAGGACTATCAAATGTTTATAACAGGACTTGTAGCGAGGGAGAAAGCTCCCAGTTTTGAGGAACTAACAGGTATATTGTTGCAAGAGGAAGAGAGACGTGCGGATTTGAAGCCTCATAATTCAAACTTAGCACTATGGACGAAGAAGAGATTCTCTAAAGGGAAACCACAAGAAGGAGGCAGAGGAGGAAGTTCATTTCAGAGGAAGTCAAAGCCAAATCAAGGTATTCCATCAAATAGAAATGAACCTAAGTTCTTTTATTGCGGTAGGACTGGGCATCTTTCCAGAGAATGTTTTAAGAAGAAAAATGATGATGAGGCTAAGCATAAAAATAGAAAACATTCAGGACACTTTGTAGAAGAAAACTCGAATATTGAACCAAAAGATCTCAAATTGTTTATGTCTAATGCTGCATTCTCTGTTGAAACCGATGATGTTGATGCATGGTTTGTTGATTCTGGCGCTTCAATTCACATGACATGTAACAAGAATTGGTATAAACACTTTAAAGAAAGACATAATGTTGCCCATATGTATCTTGGAGATGATCGCTCTTATCAAATCAAGGGATATGGAGATATTCCAGTAACACTTCCGAATGGTACTTGTTATCCCCGATATCTAGGGATAACTAGGAGATCATGTCTCGAGGCCCACATGGTCCTAGACATGGAGTACCAAGAGCAGGAGTGACTTGAGCATGGCCCTGGAGGGCCCATCTTTCTTCTTCTCAGCCAGACTTGTCCATTCAGCAGTAGCAGCTTCCATCACTACCGGCCTGGGCTTGCATCGGAGAGGACTCTTGCTCCATGAGGTAATTGGTCCGAGGTATCATGGTATGTGTCATATTTGATTGTTATAACCTTCTTATATATGCATTAGGTTCCTTTCATTTTGGATAACTGCTTGGATCTTACACTAATCCACTTGACCATTGTTGGGGTGATTGATGGGGCAACTTAGCAAGCTGATATTCATGGGTCTTGGTTAGCCACCAAAGGGGATTTGCAAATCCATTTACATCTTACACTCTGCTCATCCATCCCATTCCCCTAGTCTGGCCATTAGGATGACCTCTCAGGGTACATCTTGTCTTGTGGGAAGAAGGGGCTAAAGGCCCAGGGGGTAAAAGCAGCTGGTAAAAGATAAAATCCATAGGAAATAAAACCTAGAGAT
>ML779542.1:510869-530614 GCA_009831015.1 Picea engelmannii
TTGCTATGATATCTAGGACTGATGAGCCCATGGAGGGCGTAGTCTTTGATGTGTAGGACCATGCCCGGTGGACAGGTACCAGAGGATCGGTGCACATGGGGAGATGATTAGCTCGGACCTCCATGGGGCTGAAGAGCCCATCACATGGTTGCTGGGATGGAAGAGGCAGGACAAAGTTATGATGAGCCCCTGCATAAAGAAGAAGAAGGGCGCCCTCATTATGATGCTTTGGCAGAGATGGACCTATGGGGGATCAGCCCCTGCAGGTGGTGTGATGGCTTTGATGGACAGGACGCCACCAGAGCAGACTGGACGTTTCCTGGAGGATGTAGCAATGTGTTTGGACCTTGTGGCACGTGTGGAAGCTTGCAAGACGCCCAGAGGGGCCAACGTCTTGCCTCTTGGATGTTGATTATGCCCAAAAAGGGCCAACGTCTCCCTCAGAGGGGCCTGACGTCTCCCATTTTAGCTCTATTTTAACATTTTTAGCATTTTAAGTGAAAAATAATGAAATATTGTAAAGTCAGCCTTGTGGGTTGTTTTTAATGACCTATTGGTTAATTAAAGGTCATAGAGATGATATAAATTGAGGACGTTTTAGCCTCATTTGGACATAACACAACTTGCTCTCTTGTGAGAGACTTGCTTTTAGCTCTTGTGTTGGTTTCTTTTGTCTTTTGGAGTTGAGGCGCTACACTTGGAGGATTATCTTTGGCATATGCATGGTGCTTTTTATCATTGGAAGGTGTTACAACTAGGGTTTGATTATGCTCTTCATTGATTTGTAAGTATATTTTGCATGCAAAACTTCTTGATTGAATGGTTGTAGGTAGAATTGCTTACTTATATGGTTACATTGTTATTATTTGCTTAATCATTGAAACCCTAGGGAGAAATCACACAAGTAGGTTGTTGCTTCATGTCCCCATGATAATAGCTTGTTTAGCCATTGATTAAAGAAGGTTTAGCCTAGCCATAGCTACACTAGCCATTCTTTTTTCTGAGTTAGTTTGAAGCATATATTGAAGAAAGAAGACGTCCTAGGCCTAATTTTTTTTACACCTAGGGTTTGGATTCTAGGGTTTGAAAAGCCTTGTCCCCAAGCAACACTTTTCAGCCATAGATCTATGTTTTATAGCTAGTCGTTTTGCCAAAGAGTCTTAAGGAAAGAGGGAGGAGCATGAGGCCTAGCTTTAGCTACACCAGAATGAGACTCCTCCCCTTAGGGTTTTGATTTGGTGTCCCTGCCATTGAAGCACCATTAAACCTAACCCTCTTGTCCTTAGGTTTAAGTCTCTCCAAGCCATTAGCCTTTCTCTATTTGACTCCATTAACCCAAGGCACTAGTCTGAGAACAAAACGTTGAGGTTTTTTTTGCTTAAACATTCTTTCAAACTCTCTTTACTTGAAACCCTAACTAACCCTAGTGTCTAGACTAACCCTAACTAACCTTGATGACATCTTGCCTCTTTTAAACTTGTGCTTGGACTAAAAGTTGCGGCTGACTCATCCCTTGGTAGCCATAGAGGTTTCAAGCATTTTCATTGGTTGATTTGTCAAAACGTCCACCTCTTTGACTAGCTAACCTAACCCTAACCAGTGACAATATAGGTGACGTCACACTTATTTTGATCTTTGATTGGCTTAAAACGTTGTGATATAGTCACCCTGTTTAATAGACTTTGAGTTGTTGATTATTTTCATAAGCTTATTTGACAAAACGTTCTTCTCATTGTCTTCAAATTTGACCTAATACTAGGGCTGACGTCACCCTAAATCTACAATAGTGACACAGCAACAATATTGGTGTATGAGCATATTTATTGCATTGTGATAATACTAGGGTTTGATTTTATACATCGAATGCCAGTATCTCTTGTGTATTTATTGAAGAAGTGAAATAAGATATAAGCTTTTACTGCAATCATTGACTTCGTCAATAATTACGTTCATTAATGCTCATATGTATTAAAGATAGTCATTGATATTGTGAAGTACTAACCACTGCAGCACATTCTTTTAGTTTTATTTTCTTTGTCTCGCAAATAGGTGCCATCCAGTGGAATTTCTTCTTCTTTTGACTATCTCTTAGGCAGTAATCTATGAAAGGAAACCATCATCTTGATCCTTTAGACCTTTAGACCTTTCAGAACCCCAGATTACTAGGGACGTCTCCCTTGGGATTAGCCACCCTAAATAGAAAGAGCTCCCCATCGAGGTGACAGTGGGTGGGGAAGCTCCTGTTACGCCAGTTTGAGCCTTGACTCCAAGCTATCTAAACCTTTCCTACAAACTGTGCGATAACAGTACTGCCAGACACATTCACAATGTTGTGTATGTCCCTGGGATAAAGAAAAACTTGATTTTTGTGTCCATCATTACAGATCAGGATTTGAAGGTTGAATTCTTCAAGACACATTGTATAGTGAAGGACTTGCAGGATCATTACAGAATTGTTTCTTCAGGAGTAAGAGTTGAAGGCCTATACAAACTTGATGTCACGAGCAAGAATCATCAAGCTTTAACTTCTGCAACTATGCCTACATAAAATCTTTGGCACCAAAGGTATGGTCACATTAATTATCATGATATTTTGTTATTACAAAAACAAAGTATGGTTGAAGGACTCCCTATGTTAAAGAATGAGTATGATGCTTGTGAAGGTTGTGCATTAGGAAAGATGCACAAAGATGAATTCCCCTCTAATCCTAATAGGAGAAAAAGAGATCTATTAGAACTTGTGCACACTGATGTTTGTGGACCAACGAAGAAAAGGTCGTTAGGAGGTGATTATTATTTTTTATTGTTTATCGATGACTACACAAGATACACATGGGTTTATTTCCTCGGGAAAAAGAGTGATGTTTTTGAATACTTCAAGGAATTTAAAAACATGGTGGAGAAGCAAACAGGAAAACCCATCAAAATCCTTCGCTCAGATCAAGGGGCAGAGTAAAGATTGGGGGACTTCATCAAGTATTGCAAAGATCGTGGAATAGTACAACAATTTACAGTACCCCACACTCCACAACAAAACAGAGTTGCGGAAAGGAAAAACATAACTTTGGTGGAGTGTGCACGAAGTATGATGAAAGGTAATAATCTCTCAAATGATTTTTGGCCTGAGGCCATTAGCACTGTTGTTTACTTAAAGAATAGAAGTCCAACAAGGTGTCTTGATCATAAAACTCCTTTCAAATCCTTGTATGATTCTAAACTAGTAGTTAATAATTTGAGGATATTTGGGTGTAAGGCTTGTTGGGTCCTAAAACCCACAAAGATTAATTTGCAGCAGAGAACCAAAGAAACATGAGACACTAGATCCAATCACACATGAGACACCATGATTTACATGGTAAAACCCTCAGGCTGAGGGAAACATCCATGGGAAAATGGAAACAATGTTTTATTTCTTAACAAGAGATTACAACCAACAGTCTGGAGAGGGCTTGAAGCCCCTTTCTCACAATATGTCTCTCAAGCATACATATTTATACAACCTCTCCTTCATTTATACAAAACTGATTACATTAATTGTTGCCCCCTTCTTTTGCTGATTAATTTTAACTAAATCCAACAATAGAATATTGTTGAGGAAATCATGAACCACTTTAACCACAATTGGTTAATTGGTTGTCACATTCCAACAATCTCCACCTTGACAATCAATTTACCTGATACCATGCCAATGTCCATTCATCAGCTTCTTGCAAGCTAAAGATAGGTGATACTAGTCCTTCCAAAACCGAAGCACCCATTTCACTACTCCACCTAGATTTGTCATTTAACCAATGACAACACTAACTGCACGTGAAATATATCATCCTTTCATTGCAATCATCGATATTTCTACTAGCACACTATACATGAGACATATAACCCTTTTCTTCTTCATCACTTGGACACAAACCTGAAGAAAACTTATAATGGAAAGCCAAAAAATATTTTACCAATTTCAGATCATTCATACCGAATTTCCTGAGTATCATTTCCATGTACTCAAGTTGCGATAACCTAAAACTTACCATCAATCCCATCTCTATGAATTTCTATGCTCAAGATTGTTTTGTTGCTTCCAGATCCTTCATATCGAACATCCAAGTCAATTGATCCAACCTGTTGATCTTAACCATGCTACTGCTTGCTATAAGCATATCATCCACAATCTAAACACCAAGATAGTGAGTACCATAAACACAATGGTTATGTTCACTTATTGTAAAAATTGGCTCACTATGAAGGAATCAACTTCTTGCACCAATTTCCTGGATGCGCTTTCCAGGCCATACAATGAATTCATGAGCTTGCAAACAAATATTCTGTTGCGATCCTGAACACCTTCAATGCTCCACTTCGAATATTGCATTCAAATACCTTAGCCCAATCCGAACAAGACTGTCAAATGATCCTCCACTCCTCATCTCCAAGCACCTTAAAATAGAGTCTCAACACTCCCCCTAACATGAACATCCACTTAACCAAATCCGGAGTCAAGTAAGTGTTTTCACTTACCTCCAGGCCCATTTACAATGGAGTTTCACCAAGCCTTTAAATAGGCTACATTACATGTAATCTCATGAGACAAATACCCTCTTATCACCTAGACCTATGTCTAAACTTTATCGGTAATTCACTAGGGGTACACATGTCTTTCTAAGTCTTATAGACATATTCCCATTTACATATAATTACTTACAACTCCAAAAATAAATAAAAATAATTTATTGTCACAATAACTTTACTTTACTGTTACTCCAATGCCATTTCACATGCCGACATCTCTTACTTTTCCCTTCCATTATCTCAAGCAGGTCCAAAGCTTATAAAACCAAGATTTTAACAATAAAGGATTTCATATTTTATAACCCCAAAGTATGCACTAAACTCCAACCTGTGCCCTTTTTTTCTTTTCCCCCAAAAAATAAAGTTTTAAATAAATATTATTTTAAAAACAAAGGCATATGGTAAACGTCCACCTAAAACTCCTTTTTAAAAAATAAATAGGAGGAGAAATTAAAGCATATATGAAATATTTAAACCAAATATCCTTATGCTTCAAACCTTTATTAAGTCATTCCTCTTTTCCCATTCATAACTTGTGGATTAAACTTCTTAAATGTGGGCTTTCTCATCTTGACATTTTACCTTGTTTTATGCACACGAGGGTTCCGCTTCAAATAACGACTGCTGCCATGGATCCGATATGCCGCAGAGGTCAGATGCACTACGGATGTGTCTTTCTTGCATTCACTATTCAATGGCTTGATCTCCACGACGGTAGTACTACTAAGATAATACAACACATAGTATATAGGCACATCTACACTTTACCACTACCTGATCACTGTCCAACAAATCGTTTCGCCGGACTCCTTCCTCTCTTGACCGATGTTTCATTGTTTTCTGCATCCATGTTGGTCAACAATTTATTTGCGAGTCTCCACTAAAGAGGATCCTTTATGCACATCTTAGACCGATGCAATATCTGTAGACACTAGAGGATTTATATTATGACCCTCTACTTGCTTCTTGCACAATTGTACTCCATCTACTGCCATTAACTAAAACCGGAATGATTTCAACATCAGTATGCTCTTCTACACGAATTCCATCATCATTGTAATCTGCCCTGGAGCCAATCGTACATACCTCATAGGCCTTTACAAGTTGAACGATGATCCCTAAGATGGCAGGGCAATAATTCTCCTCCAGGACGGTGGAAGATGTATCAAACGGAGGAACCTCCTTTAATTTTCCATGCTAATCACTAGGCGACAGTCTCCATGGGTATCAACAGTGAAAAATTTAGGTGATTCTCCAACCTCTTAAGATCCTGAAGAATCTGATTGTTTTCATCAATTTCCACGGTCTTCTCCATATTCTGCAATGCGAGGTGAGAATCTTCTCGTTCCAGGCCACAATGGACCTTCGACTTCCAAAACCCTTACGTAATGGTCGCATGTGTCTCGTTCCTATCTACCATTCCCTCATTTTCTTGGTGACGATGTCCATCCTATCTCACAGGCTCTCTCTTTGCATCAACAGGCTCTTCTCCTTCAGGGCTGGTCATTGGGCTGGGCGTTACTTCCTTCAGTCCTCTGCTTCTTCTCTTAACAGATCTATGTATATAGATCATAGCAAACAACAGATCCATCAAATCTTTGATGAAACCCAAGAACTCTCTCTGCATATCTCTAAACAACCGATTTGCAGATCCACTCTGATCGATGCATTTCTCTCCCGAGCACAAGACCGCTCTCAACAGTCTTCCTGCAAAATAAGCTCTACTGGATCGTGGATTTCTCATCTCTACAGCCTCCACCAGATCGAGAAACACACTCTCTGATACCACTTGTTGGGTCCTAAAACCCACAGAGATTATTTTGCAGCAGAGAACCAAAGAAACATGAAACACCAAATCCAATCACACATGAGACACCATGACTTACATGGTAACACCCTCAAGGTGAGGGAAACATCCACAGGACAATGGCAACGACATTTTATTGCTTAACGAGATATTACAACCAGCAGCCCGGAGAGGGCTTGAAGCCCCTTGCTCACAATCTGCCTCTTAGACATACATATTTATACAACCTTTCCTTCAGTTATACAAAACAAATTACATTAATTACTTCCCCCTTCTTTTGTTGATTAGTTTTAACTAAATCCAACAATAGAATATTGTTGAGGAAATCATGAACCACTTTAACCACAATTGGTTAATTGGTTGTCACATTCCAAAAAGGATTTTGCACACATTCCAAAGGAGAACAAGAATAAACTTGATTCTAAACCTATCAAATGTATTTTTATAGGGCACTGTTAAGAATTTAAAGCATATAAACTGTTTGATCCATCTACTCACAAAGTGTTTGCAAGTAGAGATGTAATCTTCCATGAACAGGCATAAGGAAACAATGAAGACAACCGTCATGAAGGATGGCAGGTACTTCTTGAAGATGAGGAGGTCAAAGAAGAGAAGCAATAGCAGGAAAAGGCACCCAGTGACATGGATACATCTAGCAGTGAAGAAGAATCTTCACAAAATGAAGAATAACTCACCAACCAATTGAGAAGATCTTCATGATAGGTTTGTGCACATGAAAAATATAAATATTATGTCCTAATGAATAATATTTCAAATGTCATAGAACCCATGAGTTTTATTGAAGCTAATGAACATGAAGAGTAGAGAGAAGCAATGGCAAAAGAATATGACTCTATAATGAAAAACAAAACTTGGGAATTGATTGGATTTCCTAAAGATAAAAAGCCCATAGGATGTAAATGGATATACAAACCTAAATTCAAAGCAAATGGTAGTATAGATAAATATAAAGCCATATTGGTGGAAAAAGGGTATCCGCAGAAAGAGGGCATTGATTATGTAGAAACATTTGCACCAATAGCTAACTTAAACACTATAAGAATGTTAATTGCACTAACTACAAAACACCATTGGAAGCTTCACTAATTAGATGTAAAGTCTTCTTTCCTGACTGGTGAGTTAAAGGAGGAGGTTTAACTTACTCAACCAGAGGGGTTTGTGAAAAGTGATCAGGAACATTTAGTATGTAAATTAAAGAAAACATTATATGGATTGAAACATGAACCTAGGTCATGGTATGAGAAGATAGATTCATTCTTTCTTCAGCGGGGTTTTACAAGGAGCAAAAGTGATCCAAATATGTATACCAAGTTTGATGAAAATGGGCACATTGTATTGGTTTCCTTATATGTTGATGATTTAATTATTACAGGAAATTCAGAAAAATTGATTAGTGGAATCAAGAAGCATATGTCACAGGTATTTGAAATGAAATATCTTGGTGAGTTACATTACTATCTTGGCCTTGAAGTTTGGAGAAATGCTAGTCAAACCTTTGTGTCTCAAGGTAAATATGTCATAGAAGTACTTAAGAGGTTTAAAATGGATCAGTGTAAAGTTTCTTATGTTCAAATGCAACAGAACACGAAATTTTACTGCGATGATGGTTCGAAGGAGGTAAATGATATAGTTTATAGACAGATGGTGGGAAGACTGAACTATCTCACTACAACCAGACCTGACATAACATAATTTGTTAGTGTATTAATTCAGTTTATGGAAAAACCTCTAGAAATCCATTGGAATGTAGCGAAAGGGGTACTAAAGTATCTCAAAGGCACACTTGATTATGGTATTAAATATACTGATTCATTTGATGTTGAGCTGATAGGTTACTCAGATTCAGATTGGGTTGGAAATCCGGATGATCAGAGATCTACTACAGGTTATGCTTTTGACATTGGATTCACGATTCTTTCATGGAGCAGTAAGAAACAACCTACTGTATCTTTGTCATACACTAAAGCAGAATATAAAGCGTTTTGTGCAACAACTTGTGAAGTTGTTTGACTGAGAAAACTACTTCAAGATGTTGGAGAAGAACAAAAGAAAGATACGATAATCAAATGCGATAACCAGAGTTCAATCAAGTTCGAAAATAATCAAGATTATCATTCAAGGACAAAGCATGTTGATACTCAATTCCATTTTGTTCGAGAAAAGATGCAGTCTAATGACATTTCTTTAATGTATTGTAATACTAGTGAAAATGATGTTGATATTTTCACTAAACCTCTTGGGAAGATTAAATTTGAATTGTTTAGGGAAATGTTAGGTTTGGATGTAAATCCTTTATCCATTAAAGGGGAGAGTTAGAATAATGGACATTTAGAATAATGGATGTTTAACGGTGATTAGTTTCCAACCGTCGTAACTTCCTAAAATTATTCCTCAACCATTCAACATCTTATATATACATTGTAAATCTTATTGATTAATTGGAACAAGCTCTGCTTTGCTTCCCTGTCTCCAAGTGTTGGAGTTGTTTCTCATTTAAGTAAAATCATATCAATGTGAAAGATTATAAGATTGATTTCTAAACACAAAGATGAGTAAAGATCTTTTAAACCATGTATAGACACTACCTTGTGATTAATAGTAAATGATTGGATCACTATGACTAAACACACATTATAACATCATAATGTAAGTATCTTTGGAGCAATGTGAGCTATATAAAAATATATAAAATAATATCATTTATAACCAAAGAGAAATAAAGTAAATGAACAAAAAAAAAAAGAAAATATTCAAAATAAAATAAGCATGCATCTATCTCTCCTCCTCGTGAAGCTAAAAGGTTGGTAAGCTTTGCATTTTTTCAAAATTTTAAATTATATGATATTTTCATTACGATATTGAGAGGGATAATCTTGAAGACAAACCTGTGAATGATAATCTTCATGAAGATAAAAGGTTGGTAAGCTTTGCACTTTTTCAAATTTTTGAATTCTATGATCTTTTTCATTATTAATGATAATGAATTCGTGTGAATGATAATCTTGAAGACAAACCTCTAAATGATAATGAATTGGAAAATTAGTTTTCTTCTCCATTTAATGAAGATAATGGCATCTAAGGGCATGAGGTTATGAACATTAAAAGAGCCGATGATGTTTAGGGTCTGAGCCAATGATCTTAGCCGCAGGTTTCATAACGCTACCAAACCCGCCATTCATGCAAATGAGAACGACCAAGAGGTGGAATCGCCAGTTTAGTATTTCAAAGAAGGTGGATGAAGCGACATGATTATTTAGGGAGAAGCTTAAGAGAATCGATCACCAGTTCAGTATCGCTCAGAAGAGCCATGCGTTGTCTATGGATTTTCGTATGAATTGGCCCCCGGTATGTATGCGTGCATGCTTTCCATATTATTATTTCTACCTAGCACCTGCATTCTAACTAAACCAATCGCTTCATGATTCTTAGTAGCTGCAATAGACCTTCTCTTATCGGGACAATTTTTACCCTTTTGCTTCTCAAATCTAAAATAGGTGCTGAAATGGGTGCTTTTGCTCCACGAAGTTGGGAGTGGGAAAGAGCAAGAGCCTGAAAGTACTCATCTATCTCATCTCCAACTGCGGCCTAACTAGAGTAATATATCGTGCTTAGCGGATCCCAAATCGACACCCCTTAAACCTTACTAGGATGAGTTCTCGTTGATCAGTCACCCAAACACCGCTATGTTTTCGTTCCACCCACATATGGTGAGTATTTAATGCGTACTAGGCCTTTTTCCTTCTTGGGTTGGACTGGGTGTACTGAATACGAACTGTACGATGAGTACGCTAGGGCCCTCCCACCTACTTCAACATTACCTTCATAAGTTCTCTTCGAAGTGCCCCCTAGCTACTGACCTATAATTCATATTCTTAAGTGACAACATATGTTGTAGGGACGAAGTATAGGGCGGGCTCTTGGTTGGGCGGTAAATCCTGTCTTAGGCTAGTCGCCCTCCTGCAAGTACATGCCAATCAATCATTCTCCCACCTATTAGACCACATATATATATATATATATATTCGGAAGGATTCGGAACAGATTAAGGATTATAAGCCTTGAAATTCCATCCATAAAAGCTGGACTAACTAGGACAGAGAACAAGCAGCTTTTTCAGGGAGAATCCATCATAAATGATTGTGAATTTGATATTCCAAATTGTAGGGGTGTGATTTATAATCTGGCAGAGGGAAAGTTCAAGGTTTTTGAGTTAAAAAAGTACACTCACCTGTTTACGATACCAGATATAGGTATCTCACCTGATGGTTCATATTTTAAATTTCGAAGTCCTGGAAACATGGACATGGTGATATATGAGAGAATCTGGGAAGGATTTTTAATGAGAATTTATTCCAAACGCAATGGAAAACCGCTTAAACAATTTATTCTTCCTCGGTATCATGGAYATWGGACAGAATTCATTGCACCCTGTGGCAGTGATAGAATACTTGTGCAACAGTATAGTTTGGGGATGGAYGTAGTAGACATAAGTTCTGAAAACCCTACTGTACTAAAGAAAACAAATATTCGAGCAGCCTCTGAGCCTTATTATCTAGATAAAAGGCACAAGTTCATCTGCTACGACCTATGTTCTAAAAGGGTTCACGTTTGTAACCTACAAGGTGATATTTTGGCCACACTTGGAGACCACCCACTGTTGACGCCGAGTTTTATCAGGGGTTCTTACATTACAAATTCACAGGATGTTGTCATTTCAGTTTGCTCGATCGATCGATATTTCTGCACGATTAATGTTAGCAGCATTCTTACGGGAGAATGTTTGGCAAAGATTAGCACGGATATTTCGAATTGTTCTGAAATCAGAAAGGCAGCATTGAAATATCTAGTCGGAGGATTTGCATATGATGAAAGGACGCACGAGATTTTCACAGGAAATAATGAGGGAATTTGTTGCGTGTGGTCTAACAAATTCTACAATGATGTCGGAGACGAATTATTAAGCGAAGACGAATCTGATGAAGAATTCTTTACCGAAGACGAATCTGAATTATCCGATAGATTATTCAGCGAAGAAGAATCTTAATTATCAGAAGGCTATAGCGTTGAAAATTTAGAATGAAAATTTCAGAGAAGGAGAACTTGGATCGTCTAAAAACGAAGAGTAAGCAACACATCAACGTAACAATACAAAGAATTTTTATCATACAAAGCATTTCTATCTCGAGTCGGTGTATTTTACTTTTCTGTTTTCCTTCTTTGTACAGGATGTATATTTGTACATAATAAAATTTTAAAAGAGTTATGATATAATTGATGAAAGTTTTTATTTTATTTTATTTTTATTTCGTAACAACATGATCTAAAAATCATATCAATGTGCAAGATTATAAGATTGATTTCTAAACATAAAAATGAATTAAGATCTTCTAAACCATGTATGGACACTATCTTAAGATCTTCTAAACGATGTATGGACACTACTTTGTAATTAATAGTAAATGATTAGATCATTATGACTAAACACACATTATAACATCCTAATGTAAATATCTTTGAAGCAATGTGAGCTATATAAAAAAATATAAAATAATATCATCAATAACCAAACATAAGTAAAGTAAATAAACTAAACAAAGAAGAAAATATTCAAAATAAAATACTCATGCATTATCTCTCCTCCTCGTGAAGCTAAAAGGTTTGTAAGCTTTGCACCTTTTCAAAATTTTGAATTCTATGATGTTTTTCGTTATGATATTGAGAGGGATAATCTTGAAGACAAACATGTGAATGATAAAATTTTGAATTCTATGATGTTTTTCGTTATGATATTGAGAGGGATAATCTTGAAGACAAACATGTGAATGATAAAATTTTGAATTCTATGATGCTTTTCGTTATGATATTGACAGGGATAATCTTGAAGACAAACCTGTGAATGATAATCCTCGTGAAGCTAAAAGGTTGGTAAGTTTTGCACTTTTTCAAATTTTATGATTTTTTTCGTTATAATATTCATAGGGATAATCTTGAAGGCAAACATGTGAATGATAATGAATTCGTGTGAATGATAATGAATTGGCAAATGAGTTTATTTATCCATTTAATAAAGATAATGGCATCTGAGGGCATGAGGTTATGGACATTAATTTTTAAGATATATCATCATGACAGAAATAATAATTATTAAAAATATTATGGATATCCTATTTATAATGCATAAAGTTCATTTAATGAAGATATTAGTATCTAAGGGTATGAAGTTATGGACATCAATTTTTTAGATATATGATCATTATAGGAATGGTAATTATTGGAAATATTATGGAGATCCTATTTACAATGCATAAAGTCCATTTAATGAAGATAATAACATCTAAGGGTATGAAGTTATGGACATAAATTTTTCAGATATATGATTATGACACAAATGGCAATTATTGAAAATATTATGGATATCCTATTTACAATACATAAAATGATATGTTCATGCCACATGGAAGAAATTGTATATTTTGAGGTCTATGAAAGCTTTATTCAAAAAATTTGCATGATAATTTTTTTTAGCTAGATATCCCTATTTATGATTTAAATTGACAGGCTTGTGAAGATATTTGTGCTGATTTATTTCAGCAATCAGCTATGTATTCTAATTGCATGCTATTTTTTAACCATATGTCCATATTTATGATTTATATTGGCAACCTTGTGAAGATTTATTTCAGCTATGTACTCTCATTCATAAGATTGCGTTCACATTTGAAACCTTTTATATTGATTATACATGGAAGGTTTTCTTGAGATTGCATTCATACTATTTTTGGGGGGTTTGACTTGGTTTATATCCTAATTTTGATGATGTTCACCTTGGAAAAGCCACATGTCCACCTTGGAAAAGCCATATACTTTGGAGGTCACATTGCACTAATTTTCACACATTGTTGGGACATCTCACATAGAGGTGGTTTCATGGTCCAAAACCTTTATTTTAGGATGACGTCCACCTTTTGGAACCTTGTTGCACACATCTCCATGTTATTGTTGAGAGTGTCCACATTGGTAGAGATTAATTTGCACATCTACTCATAGTAGGGGGAGGACGTCCCAACCAAGGGAGTCACACATTCCACTCTATGAAGGTTTTCACTTGATTTTGGAATACTTTAAGGAGGATGTTTCATCTGAAGATGTGTTGGTTTATTTTTTATTTTATTTTACTTTAATTAAAGGAATTATTAAAGTAAAATGATTTTATTAATTAATTGAGTTATTTAAGGAAATGTTAAAAGTTAGCATTTAATATTAGTCATTGATCTCAAGTGAGATGAGAAGTAATCTCAACCGTCAATCATTTTGGAGATTAGGTTTAGGTTATAACTTGATCTTATAAAAGAAAGGATAGGGCGAAGAAGAAAATAATTGAAAAAAAGTGGATTGGTTCACGAAGGACTATGATTCAAAGAGATCTCGGATAGGTGTAGAAGGACTTTCATCTATATATCAAGTCAAGGAGAAGAGAGAAGAGAGGAGAGAGCCAACCACAAGTGGGTTTCAGCAGAGAGAAGAGAGGAGAGAGCCAACCACAAGTGGGTTTCAGCAGAGAGAAGAGAGGAGAGAGCCAACCACAAGTGGGTTTCAGCAGAGCGAAGCCACAGGAAAGGGTTGCATCATACAAAGTTTTTTGTACAATACTTGAGGTCGTGTACGTGAGAATTGTAAATGTGTTGAACCTACACATAATAGATCTAGCTAGAAAATACCACACATTTGCAGAGAGAAATTGAGAAAGAAGAAATAAGAGAGAAAGAATGGAAGAATTCTCATTAACTGTAATGAATAATGAATAATTTACACATGATATACTCTGTATAATTCAACCAATGCGCACTGGAGGAGAAGACAATGCGCCATAGTAGTGGTATAGAGTGATCTAGTCACACACCAGTAGTTACGGGAGTAATCTGCCACCTAGTCTAGTCTCTCAGGTAGTTATGGGAGTGAACTTCCACCTAGCTGAGTTAACTAGTCTACCAGTCTTCAGTTAACTAACTGAAACAAAGTGAAGTAAGGAGGAGATCAGGGAATCATGGGTAATGCACTAGTCTGGTGATGATACCAAGGCTAATGAAAATTAGTTGGTGATGATCCCAATGCTGCATGGTGACAAATCCAATGCAACATCTAGACTCCACTCAATTAGTCAAACTGAAGTGAAAACTGAAGAGAATATTCTCCCTAGAGGAATATTCTTCCTAAAATATAGGAGACTAGATAATGACTAGTAAACAAGGAAAAAACTTAGGAAAAAGAAATCCTAGGTGTGTGTGAAGTAACTCCAACACCCCCCCTGAATATCACTATGGTGAAAATAAAGAATGGGTCATGGCAACGAGGTCATGTTAGGTACCCAAATACAAAAGATACACTGAAGTAAAGTGAGGAAAGAGGGAAAAACTCATGGGAAAAACCACCCCTCAAGGTATAATGTATGTAAAAGGAAGAACTAACAGTTAATAGGAAACTGTGTCCTTCACTCCAAGGAGGCTTCGTAGAGAATGGAACTTCTGCTTAGTGAAGGTATTGGTGAAGATGTTTGTCGTTTGTTCTGCTGAAGGAAAACACTGTAGGTTGATGATCCCTTTGTGTACTATGTCCCAGATGTAGTGCATGTGGATCTCGATGTGCTTCATCCGCTGCCTCTGAATTGGATCTCTGCATAACTTCAGAGTGCTCTGGTTGTCACACCAAATGACGATCAACCGATGAAACTGATTCCCAACTCAGTGATAAAATGTTGTAGCCACATAGCCTGAATGGTTATGTTAACTACCCCTATGTATTCTACCTCGATTGAAGATAATGCAATGGTAGCCTTCTTTTTGCTTGACCAACATATAGGCCCAGAACCAAGACTGAGTGAGTAACTAGATGTGGACTTGCGATCAGTGCTATCACTATCCCAATTAGAATCAGTGAATCTGATGAGATCTAATGTAGAGTCTGTTGCATAATGAATCCCAAAGGTGATGGTGCCCTGTACGTATTGAAGGATACGCTTTGTAGCCTTCCAATGTAGCTCATGCGGCTCCTGCATGAACTTGGAAACTACACCAACTTCATATGAGAGGTATGGTCTGGAGTGTGTGAGATACACCAAGCTCCCCACTAGTTGTTTGTACAATGTGTTGTCAACCAGTGGAGTATCCCTGCCATCCTCAAGTTTGACTCCTGATAGAAAAGAAGTTAGAGCAGAATTGGAGTCTGTCATGTGAAATCTCTCAAGGAGATCTAATGCATACTTGGTTTGAGACAGTTTGATGCCTAATGCATCCTGACTGATCTCAAGTCCAAGGAAGAAGTGTAGTGGACCTGTTTCCATCATAAAAATCCTGTCATGTAGAATCCTCTTGACTGAAACAATTGCTAAAGTTGAGAAACCGATGATCAACAAATCATCAACATACAGAACTAAGAGTAGAAGTGAATCATTCATCCTAGGCATGTAGACATTCAAGACTGATTTACAATGTACAAAGTTCCGTGACAGTAGGTAGGAGTCCATCTTGGCATACCATGCCCTCGGAGCCTGCTTGAGGCCATAACGATATTTCTTCAGTCGACAGACCAAAGAGGAATCATGCATAAATCCCTGGAGCTGATTCATATAGATCTTCTCAGAGAGATCACCATGAAGAAATGTATTCTTCACGTCCATCTGATGGACTTCCCATCCCTTGGCCGCCTCAATGGAAAGTGCCAAACGTATGGAATCCATCTTCGTTACTGGACTGAAGGTCTCATCATAGTCAATTCCATGCACCTATTGAAAGCCTTTGGAAACAAGCCTGGCTTTGTATCTGATAATATGTCCATCCGATGCACTCTTGGTCCTGTAGAGCCATCTGCACCTGACAAGTTTCCTTCCAGAAGGAAGGGAAACCAAATCCCAAGTCTGGTTCTCGAGGAGGGATTTGTACTCCTTCTGCATGGAATATTCCCAAAATGGATTTCCAACAGCCTCGACATAAGACTGTGGATCTGAAGATTGAACCAAGAAAAGATGCCTGGAGGAAAATGGTTCAGTGGAAGTGAGTTCAATAGGAAGCTCCTAGAAATTAGATTGAGTCCTCCTAGTATCGACTTGATGACCAACAAGGTCCCCTGCATCTTGAAGAGTCGTTTGTTCTCACTTGGGCCTATGCCATGGCTTTACATCTGCCTCTGGATTCTTTGAATCTGCATCTGACTGTATTGACTCTGTATATGGATCATCTGAATCCTTTGAATCAGAACTCCCATCTGAATAAGATTCGACATGTGCATGCTCATCATCTCGGACAGGTGGAAGAATGAAGGTGTCTACATGCAGTTTTTGAGGTACATGAGGGTTGATTGGTTGGGTTAGTATCGCAAGTGTAAGGTTTGGTCATAGTTGTTGTCTACTATTGAGAAGTCATATTTTGAGTCTGTAATGTAATCCATACACCATTTTGGGAATTAGAGCTCTGCGACATGATTCCAGAGCTAGAAGTCTGTAACAGAGCACTATCTTTGAGATTGTAATTGAAAGACCTGAAGATAATATATGAAGGAGGATCCAAAATTTCAAAATATGTTGTGTCTTTCTGTGTCTATCCTTATGCATTGTATCTTTACAATACTTCTTTATGGTTCATAAGTTCCACATGATGTCTCTATGTTTGATTGTTTTTTCGCAACATGAGTAGCTTTAGTTCTTGCGTGTTTGAGTTCATATATGTTCTGTAGTCAAATGTCTTGCGCAAGATCAAGATGAATCTTGATGGTTCGGTGAACCCTTATAAGTATTCTCCTTTCCCTTCCCTATCCTTTTATCTCAGCAGCGCTTCGGGTGAGACTTATTCTCTTCGGAGGAGATGAAAATGCCAACGCTCTAGACTACATGGTACCTTTTGTTGGTAACCTGAGAAGGACCCTGGTCTGATCAATCTTGCGCCAACAAAATGGTTTTGTTACCGAGACCTTTGTTGAAAGGGAATCAGTAGGGAGGATGCTTCCGTAGATTCATAGATCTAATATTGACCAATGGTGGGAGAGAAATTGTGACGCCTTCATATGGAAAGAATCGGAGATAAGGGGAAAATATGTGAAAGATACTTAGGAGGTAGTATTTTACTCAGAAAGATTGAACGACCAGTACGAGATATTCTTGGTTAAGTTCCCAGAAGAATTTTTCCACTGGATAGATAGGCTCCAAGAAGCTCCAGCGTTCCAAGAATGAGTCAAGAGGACCTGTACTTAGGATACATAAAATATTTCATCACTTCATCAACTAGACTGTCCAATCACGCGAGTGATTGATTTCTGGGCCAATACCACATTAGAAGGATACATTATTGAGTTTTCAGCTGAGAATCACCAATCTTTTTCATGAGCAGAGGCAGATTTCAAGAAAGACGCAAGGGGAAGACTGTTGAGAGAAAACGTCGTATGGATTAAAGTATTCTTGATGGACGAGGGGATGCTGACTATGTCCCTGACTGAGATGGTAGTGTAAACACCCTCGTTTGGGGTATGGAGAGTTTGGGGTGGAGTCATGGCCTGAGAGAGGGGAAAGGTTCTTTGATAAGAGGGGGAAACAGAAAAAAATGGACTGAAGAGACGAGCAAGCCTTGAAAATTGCTTCCATAGTTGAGAAGTGGTGGCACGATAAGATCAAGAAAGAAACAAAATAGTCTGAGAAGTTGTGGAAAGAATTCAGATCAGGAGAAGTAGATGAAAGACAGATGGAATAGTTGCGGAAGATGAGAAGATAGGAAAGAATGGCTAGTCAAAGATTAAATGAGAGAGAAGCGAAGAGAGAAAGAAGTCCCCAGGAGGGTGGACAAGAAGGAAAAAGTGTATAAGCAAGAGAGAAGGAAGCCGACATGGATATTGGATAGGAAAGAGAAGATTCAACCCCTATGACAGAAAATATCGGGAATCTGGCTGAAGAGACCACTCCAGTGCAAGAAAATGAGACCCTGAGATCAAAGAAAATCACCCCGAAGACAGTGGCGCCAGCCCCGAATCACCCATACCCAAAGTGTCTTCTATACAAGTGGTAATTTATATACCACCCTCGTATGCTAATTTTTTTCAAGTACAATTAGTTATTCAGTCACAACCAGGAAGTGTGAGTACAGGGAGGATATTGGGATCCCCTGGTAGGTCGCAAGTAGGACTGTTAGGTTTCATTTTAATAGGATCAACAAGATCATCAATGGTTGGTCATGCAAGAGGTTCGATTTCTTGATACCCAAAATTCTGGGGTAAGGGGGATGAAGATGTTGAGCAACACTGGTTCTTGTGTGAAGAAATCTGGAAATCCATAGGGACTCCGGATGCGAATACGTTGGTTGAGTTCCAGACTACCTTGAGAGGTCGTGCTCTAAAATGGTACATGAATATTATTGATCCAGGAGTTCTAGAAATGCAAGGTCAAGCGTTCACACTTGACCAGGTATGGACAAGGTTCATAGCAGAGTTTAAGCTACCTTAGTCAGAACAACAAGCTCTATCTGATTTGCGTGAGATCCAATAAAGGGAAGGTAAATCAGCCTGGGAATACAGTCATAAGTTTAAAGATTCTATAGGGAGGTTAGCACATCCAATCCATGAGGAACATCAAAGAGAATGGCACGTTCAGGGATTTCTACCTCTAACACGGATTTTTCTAACGCAACAATTGATAGCCAATTTCACAGACGCCTTGGAACAATCAATGAATATTGAAGCCATGTCGAGGTATTGTGGGAGTGTGAGAGTGACCAGACCCCCAAAAGATGCAAATATGGCGCAACTACAAGGGAAAATATCAACGCTTACAGAAAGGATTCAAGAACTAACAATACTTAGACCAGGACGACCGCAGGTCTAGTGTACCGGATGTTACACAGAAGGACATATGGTAAATGAATGTCCATGAACGAAGGGAATGACACCTCCTCAGAATCCGATGTGACCCTCACCAGGACCCACAGGAGGAGTTGTGCAAGTGTCTGTGAATTTACCATTCAATAACCCCACCCCATATCATGCTTTTCCAGGGAGCCAAGAAGCACCAGTAGGTGAGTATTGTGATATTTTTCGAATCCATGGGCATGGGCTGAGACAGTGCCACATTATGTAGAAATATTCGATAGTACCAAATACTGTACACTGTAAGTTTTGTGTGTCTACCACACACACCACCAATCTGTTGGTTGTGGAGCCTGATTATCTTCCTGATTCAGAGGTCGTTGCTTTCAGCCGTGTTTATACCCCATGAAGTATTTACACCCCAGAAGTATGTACACTCTTCCACGCGGGGGAGTGCAGAGGGGGGGTACCCCCTCTGCGGGGTCCGGGGGGTCCATCCCCCCGGCTGGGGGGTTTG
>ML779542.1:530714-551804 GCA_009831015.1 Picea engelmannii
GTTTATACCCCATGAAGTATTTACACCCCAGAAGTATGTACACGCTTCCACGCGGGGGAGTGCAGAGGGGGGGTACCCCCTCTGCGGGGTCCGGGGGGTCCATCCCCCCGGCTGGGGGGTCTGGGGGCAAGCGGGCCCCCAGCAGGGGTTCGGGGGCGAAGCCCCCGAAGAAAAAATTGCCTTATAAAAGTATATTGTAATTTCATTGTAAATCTGGATCGTTCATTATAAGGTCGCAGATCTAACAGTAGAGATTATGTTAGGGTTTTTTGCCCTAGAAGGAAACCCTCTTTTATGAGGGAAATGTATTGTGGCTATGTACGAGGGTGAATATTGTATTCTGAGAGAGGAGACTGTGAGAGAAAGAAGAGGAAGTTACAGCGGGTTTTGTTGTAGGTTGTATCCCTTCATTTGTTGGATAATAATAAAGGAAGGACTTGGCAATTTCTCTGGTGGACGTAGCCCACACTGGGTGAACCACGTAAATCTGTGTCTCTCTTGTATTGTATGTCTTCTGTGTTTTGTTTCTGCATTTGTTTTATTTTATTGCTCCGCGGTCCTGTTTTTCTAACACAATCAATGTAGAGTGTTGGATGCACTTGCGGACATGTTAGATTGAACAACATTCAGGGTGAATGAAACCCCTCAGGGACCAGGAAGAGGCCGAGGAGGCGGAGGCAGAGGAGACTTTAGAGGGGGGATAACTAGGGGAAGAGGGCCAAGCATATGTTATAATTGTGATGAGCAAGGCCATATGGCGAGATATTGTCCTCATCCAAGGCGACCATAGTGCTCTCACTACAGAACCAATGGGCACGCAACTAAAGACTGCCCTGAACTAATTGAAAAATGGAAACATCGAGTACTTCAATGAGGAACTAACCTCATCAGTTTATAAATCACGAGAGTTATTAAAGGACAATTGTCCAACCTCAATATTGTCACTCAAGGAGGAGCAAAGACATGAGCTGATGCAGATAATCTACCTCAGATCCAGAAGGAAACACCTAGAGAAGACATGTATGATCCTTTGAAACAAAATATGTTCTTTAAAGATGCCATAGATGTATTTCAGAATATCCCTAGCCCTGAGATGCAAGAGAAACCCCCAGAGCCTATGATTTACCCTAAGATTGTGCAAGTCCCTACTTCATCCCCTGCACCCAGAAACCCTGTAATTACACCGAGACAACCTAAGAAACCTCAAAATGTAGTCAACCTTTGGTTTCAATTATTTTATGATATTCTTGGGAATAACCAATTAACATAGAAGTTGCATAATACGTTATACCTAGTTTTACGGAATGAGGAACCCACATAATAAAGAATAAGGAATAATGTTCCTGAGAAGAGTACTCAGAGGGTGCAGAGAAGGAAAGTCTGAACTAGAAAATAATTCAAACCAGTAGCCCAGTTGGACGAATTTGAGATTAAGGATGTCATGTTGGATCTAGGATCCGATATGAACATTCTTCCTAAAAAGACTTGGGAAGCCCTAGGAAAATCCAAGTTGACATATTCCCCAATCCAACTAAGGATGGCCAACCATTATTGTATTGCCCCCATGGAATACTGGAGAATGTGGAAATAGATGTTGCGGGAGTGAAGACTATAGCTGACTTTGAGGTGATTGAGATCATGGGGGATAAGGACCCTTACCCTGCATTACTTGGGATTGATTGGGCCTATGACAATTATGCAGTATTCAACCTAAATAAAGACACCATGACATTTGAAGCAGATGGAATCAATGTAGTTCAACCCTTGGATCCGTATGTAGGTCCCAGATATATGGAGCCAACAAACAACATTATGGAGAGAGAAGACTTGGATTAGTTGTACACTATAATAGCAGGAACAAGAGAATATTATATAAATCCTATTTTTTATGGATCAATAAGTTGGAGGAGTATACATTCAGTGGAAGAAGATTCAGAATTGGCATTTGATAGTTGGCAGCAAGGCTCATATGAAGGATTCTTGAGGAGATGCACAAATGTCAGGGAAACTAGATGGGTTGGGGTCGAGGTCAAAGAAAACCCAATATATGATGGTACCTGAAGATTTGACAATTTTCTTCTCAGCATGGAAGAAAAGGTAGCGGAGGATCAAAGGGTCTCAATACTAGACTTAGCCCTCCAAGATACCCCTTCCAGATGGTGGACCAATCAAAAAGACTTACTCATAAATTGGGATGATGTGAAGCAAGCTATCAAGTATGGGTTCCAGAATAAGGAGCAGCTGGAATCAGAGAGGCAAACGGATTTCCAAGTTGTGCAACTATTCAATGGAGAATCTGATCCTAGCGCACATATTGAATATTGCATGAATCAATGGCAAGTTGAGGAAATACCACCTTGCTTCTGGGTTTAGGTATTTCCCCACTCACTAGGTCTAATCCTGAAAGATTGGTTCATACAGGAAGAAGCCAGAAGATAAACCAGTGACTGGCAAACGTTAGCATATCACTTTTGCAAGGAATTCTCGTTTACAAGCGAGTACCCTGATCTTGAAGTAGTCCTACAGATAATTAAAGAATTTCTTTTTACAAACAATAGTAATCATAAATCAAACCCATTGGTATGTGCAAAACATAGCCAAGAACTTTAGACTAATATTCACCTAACCTTAGACAAGAAGCCTATATAATGCTATAATATTTCCAGGGATTCAGAAATCCCAGATGATTTAGAGGAATTGAGAAACCTAGCCATTAAAGAGACAGAAGGGAACAAAGAAATCAAGAACATCATACCTAGTCAGACTGATAGTTCTTATAATCACCCCTTGAAGTTGCGCAAAGTCAATATAGGGACCACAGATAAACCTAACATAGCTATGGTGGGAGATTACTGGGATGAGTAAAATAGTCAAGAAATATAGAGTTTGTTGTGGGAATATGAGGATTTGTTCCCAAAGACCTTTTCAGAGCTAAAGGGGATCAAAGGAGTTATGGGAGAAATGAAAATTGAACTAAAACCAAGATCAAATATTGGGAGGCATAGACCATACCTCCTCAACCCTAGAATAAAATAGAAAGTTAAGAATGAGATAGACAAGATGTTGGGAGATGGACTTATTTTTGCAGTAGAAGAAGCAGAATGGATCAGCCCAATAGTCATTCAGAGCAAGAAAGGAACATAGGACATCAATGTCTGTGTAAACTATAGAAGCCTTAACTCTTCCTTTGTGCATGACCCTTTTCCAACACCTTTCAATGATGAGGTGCTAAAACAGGTTGCGTGGAAAGAAGCATACTCATTTACAGATGGATTTTCAAGGTACCACCAAGTAAGGATTGCCGAAGTGGACACAAAGAAGACTACATTCATAACAGAATGGGGGTCTTTTGCATACAATGTGATGCCATTTGGTTTAAAGAATGTCCCTACAGTTTTCTCCAGGATTGTAATAGGATATTTCAGAGAGTTTATTCACAATTTTATAGAAGTTTATATGGATGATTGAACGATATACATTCTACTCAAGGAACATGTAGCATTGTTACGTCTGATGTTTGACAGATTAAGAGAATTGCAGATATCATTGAATCTTAGAAAGTGTATCTTCTGTGTACCACATGGAAATTTGTTGGGCCACATAGTATGTCGAGAAGGAGTACTGGTAGACCCAGCCAAAGTTGTGGTCATTGTGAACATGCTGCCACCTACGAGTGCTAAGCAGTTGCGCTCCACACTGGGACACATAGGGTACTATCGCAGGTTCATCAGAAGATATGCAAACATTACTGCACCTCTGGAAAATCTATTGAAAAAGGCCGAAACATTCCACTGGACCCCAAAATGTGATAAAGAGTTTAAGACCCTAAAATATAAGCTCAACACAACACTGATTTTGATATTCCCAAACTGGGAAAATGAATTTCACGTCCACATAGATGCTTCAGGTATTGCCTTAGGAGCTATCTTAGCACAACCTGAAAATGGAGCCATGGAGCATCCTATCTATTTTGCGAGAAGAAAGTTTTCGCAAGCTGAGCGCAACTACACAATGAGAGAAAGGGAGGGTTTAGCCATGATTTATTATTTGTAGAAATTTAGACATTATTTGTTAGGTTCTCATTTTAAATTCTTTATTGATCATTCTGCATTAAAATACCTAGTTAACAAACCTGTGTTGGAAGGAAGAATTTGTAGATGGTTTCTACTATTTCAGGAATTATCTTTTGAAGTGATTATTAAGCATGGAAGATGCAACGTAGGGCCTGATCACCTATCTAGATTAGAGTCAGGGGAAAGTGGCAGAGTAGTTGACGATCAACTCCCAGATGAAGATCTGTTCCAGGTTGATGCCATACCAGAATACCTAGAAGACATAGAAGTCTTCTTAAGTACATGATCCTTCCTAGAAACATATTCTGCAACCCAAAAATGCCATATGGTTGTTAGAGAAATGAACTACCAATTGATTGTAGGACAATTGTATAAATTGGGGTTATATAGTATCCTCAGGAGATGTGTCTTGGACCACAAAAGACAGGATATATTATGGGAATGCCATAATGGATTTGCAGGAGGTCATGCAGGAGGAAAGGCCACTACGCACAAAGTCCTCCAAGCTGGACTATGATGGGAAACACTCTTCAAGGATGCAAAGTTATATGCTAGATCATGTGATGTTTGTCAACAAGTGGGTAAGATGTTACGACGAGAGGAATTACCACTTCAACCAATTCGAGCTCTAAAGGAATTTGAGAATTGGGTGGTTGACTTCATAGGGCCGATCAACCCCACAACTAAGCATTCAAAGGCTAGATACATTATTACCACAACTGACTACCTTACACATTGGGTGGAGGCAACAACTGTTCAGGATTGCTCGACCGATACTGCTGCTAGGTTCATTTTTTAGAATATTATCACTATATTTGGATGTCCTAGCAGTCTAACCAGTGATCGGGGAGATCATTTTATTAGTAGCACTATATCAAAGATTACAACATAATTCTTGATCCAACATCATAAAATCAGCCCCTACCACCCGCAAGCTAATGGAATAGTAGAAGCGTTCAACAAGATTCTGGACAGAGGGTTAACAAAGGTATGTTGTGCAAACTGGGAAGATTGGGATGACAAAGTTCCATAAGTACTATGGGCTTACATGACAACCACAAAGAAACTCCATAGTAAACGCCATTTTAGCTAGTTTATGGGAAAGAGGTTGTGTTTCCTACAAAATTTATCACTTCGAGTTTGCACATTGCACATATCACCCATATGTCGGAGGAAGAATCAATTACGTTGAGACTCATGGAGCTACAAGAACTCGAAGAGACCAGGTTTTTAGCAGAATTCCATCAGTCGGTTAAGAAAGAAAGGAAAAATTATTGGCACGACAGACAGATTAAGACTAAAGTATTTGCACAAGGAAGCAAGGTCCTACTCTATGACAGTCGGGACCAGAAGCATCCTAGAACGTTGTGCATGCATTGGTTGGGACCATTTATAGTTGTGGAGATCCAACCTTCTGGGGCAGTCAGACTTGCATAAATGGATCGTATGTTGCAACCAAGATGGGTGAATGGTGTTGTCTTGAAACCCTATATGTCTTAGAACTGAGCTAAAGGGAATTTTGTTCTAGTCCGAAGGAGCATGCATAATAGTTAGATTTGAGTTTTCTACAATTTTTTGTAAATTCAGTTAATAAAGTCGACGGGCGTAGTGTTGCGCCTCGACATGTAGTTCATTCCTTTTCTATTTAATTGTTGTTTGATACAGAACCGCTTACTCAACAATGTAGGATCAAAAGTGTAAATAACCCATTAATGAAAATCATTAATATGATGAGGACCCCTTTGTGGTCAGAGGGAGAACGAATCCGAACGCAATCTAAGTCCTTGTGCCACACAAACCTAGTCTAGTCACAGCCTTTATTACTATTACAATACCCCTTCTGAATTCAGTTAAGCCATAAATCCATGATACGCGAAGATGCCATCGGTATTCACACTAGGATTCCCATCCGTCAAACGGAAAGGTATGAAATCGAGCACGTCCCTGTCCAACTTGCACAGTAAATGTCAGAATCACCCAATAGGATTTAACCCGTTAACCCATCCCATTGAAAAACTCAGACCCAATTTGTGTCCATATGGTCATGATGAAAAATAGTTATTACTGAACTTGCCAGCGAAGCCCGAGTATAAGGCTCTTAGAACCCACCATAGAATGTATTGTTTTCAAAGAACTTAGCAATTTTCGAATTCTGTAGAGCAAGGAAGCCTGTGCAATATTGAAACCCGTAGTTGTAATCCCTAATCCTTAGTTTGTTGTAGAATTTTTTGATAAATTAGAGCCCATAGTGCTGAGAGCTACAGGAATTCAAAGCGCCATGTCTAAATATGCAATACCAGATGAGCCCTGCGACCCTTGAGTTGAGGTCGTGGGTGATCTCAAGGGGAAGGTGGAGTAGGTCAAGCTCCTTGATCTTGACTTAATAGATCTAGCCTTATTTACCCAGATGAACATAGACATCTTCTGGAGTATCGCTCCAGACGAGTTGGGAGGCATGCAGTTCGTACCAAAGCCTGAATTTATCAACCTATTCAACTCAACTATCATGAACCTCAGAGACCTACCAGTGTTCGGTACCATTGGTGATGTTGCATGGTACACCAAATTCCTGATCAACAGGGTGCATGACCGAAGTCTCTGGTTGGATAGGCGGTATCCAATACACACCGACGACTGGACTATCCCTCGAGGGAGAGGACATGTCTAAAGGATTCTAGGGTCCCATTAAGAACGAAAAAAATAAAGGGGAGCCCAACCTCTATGAAATGTTCCACACTCAGGGGGGGGGAGGGCACACAACCAAAATTGACCCAATACTACCAGATACAGTGATCACTGGCTTCTACATCATAGCCAACAAGGTTATGAGGTCGTATTACAAGGGGGAATGCATGTTGAATGCATTATCAGTAGAGGATTTTTGCACCAATGGTGTCGTATTAAAATTGTGTAGTTACCTACTAGAGGAACTACTCGTGGCTTGTGAGGAATCTCAGGAGAAGGGAGGCACCTTCACATACGAATACCTATTGCTGGAATTCACAATTCTTAAGTGGAAGCCACCCGTTGGAAGATCGTTGGCACTAGAAGACAAGGGGCACCTTGCAAAGATGTTTGAGCCCTGACATTCCAGGGTGGACTCAGAGAACACGGCCTTCAACAACACAATGTTCTCCAAGTGGTATAACGGTCTCATTGACGCAAATCAAAGGTTACGCATTCTGCTAGAGCTCCTCAACTGCCACACGAGGAACATCACTTTTAGCATGAACTGACACCATACGTTTATAATACTGAGGCATGCCAACATGGAAGACTTCCATTTGAGGATGTTGTCGTTATACCTAGATGAGGAGGCCTTCGACAAAGAGGTAATGTCGTGGTCGGGAGTTAAAATCAACCCGCACAAGTCAGGGATGCACTACATTTTACCTGCAGAGGTGTTGAAGAATAAAGGAAAAGAAGCAGGGGTAGTACCAAGCTCAGGATTAGAGGCATTGAAGAAATAAGCTCCGACACAAATGGATTATGAGGAGGAGGAGGAGACGCAACCACTGGAGTGGAAGAAAACAACTTTGTCAATCTTCCCGTAGATTCCAGAGCAAGCCATGTTGATAGGTAAGGATGTCAACAAGATCCTAAGCACTGCGTTCATCATAGAACGAGTGGCGAAGAATTTTAGAATCAGGGTCTCGCTGAGCAAGGTTCGAAACCCCCAACCCCTTTCATCCACCATCCCCCACACTCGCTCAACAGTTCAAGCAACCCCAGTCATTCATATTTAGGACGACCCTAAGCTCAACACACTTCCATCCACCATCATCAATGAGCACCCTCCATCACCACCATAAACCCATTCGTCACCCCCAAAAACCACCAGTTGTAATGCCCATATAATTCTAGACATCATTTAAGTTTCCTAAACATTTTATGAAAGTAATATGAAACAGTAACTTCTTAGCATAATAGTGACTCTCATAACAACAACTTCAGTAACTTAGATTTATCAATAAATACTGAATTCATGATAGAAAGAAATAAATACATAAACTTAACAAAGTACTTGGTTCTGATGCTAATTGTTGTTGCCACTGTGCCTTGTTGCTGCCTTTCTACTCCCTGCTACACAGATCAATCCTGCCACAAACAGGAAAATAGCTGCCCAAAACTACTGTCCTCCCTGCCAACTAGGAAAACTACTTAGCTCCAGGATATCTATGGATATCCTGGCCCTCCGTGCCCAAAACCTCCAGTAACTCAGTGCCTCCCCTGATCAAAAGCCACAACCTCTAAACTCTGTGCCCCCAGTAAGTCCAAAAGTCCACAAAATACAATAGTGCTCAGAAACTCACTGCTCACAGCAAAACACAACCGTCCAGAGGCTCTCTGCTCACGGAAAAACATAATCGTCCAAAGGCTCTCTTCTCACGGAAAAACACAACCGTCTCAGCCAATACAGTCGTCTCAGCAAATACAGTCCGCAACATCCATCCCCGTCGAATGGTGCGCACATCCCCCTCTTCCCGTCCCTTATTCCTCCCGGCCGACTCAAGAAGTTACTCCTCCAACCACCCTGCGTCCTCCATCCTTCGTCATGAGTTAATGTTTTATCTCCTCGGGATCCATGGCTATCCCTCTCTGCATACGCAACCATTTTTATATCATTTTTCATTGATCTATTAATTTTATTTCACAGGTCATTAAATGTGATCTGTAATTTGAATTATTACTCAGTTAACCATAATTAATTTCTTTTAATTAATTTTACTTCATAATCGTTAAGCATGTATCCAATTAGGGTCGTTACACCAGTCCACCCCAAACCACTGATCCAGAGTAGGTGCAGCTTGATCCCCCAGAACTCCCAGAAACAAGCCTAGAGTTGCCTAAGAAGAGACTAGAAGTTTTTGGTCCAAATCTAGAAGTACTGGAGCAGAGACTGCAACTGACTAGTCTGAACCCAGATGCCTAGGAACAACAGATTGTGTCTTTTGTGCAGAAAAAGGACACTCAAATGGTGGAAGAGCTATAAGCTCAAAGTTCCCAACACATTTCCTCAACAACCAAGGTTGAGGGTGCACAGGGAAGTGCAACTCCAAAAGTAGACACAAGTAAAGAGAAGGAGATACCTGAGGTTCAGAAGGAACCAAATTCAACCTTCGAGAAGAGCATGACATCCATGAAAGAACAAATGGAGCTGCTTCTCCAGAACCCTCAGTAGTGTGCAGAGTTGTTGCAGCGCTACCTAGCCAAAATAGAGGTTCTGACACTCCTACCATCAGTGTTAAGGTTGAGGCTTGCGCTAGGATAGTCCACAAGGGATGAGGAGGTAAAGACTCCTTTGGAACACTCAACGGCTAGTGGAATTCCACTGCATACGCGAGCACCCAAGGATGCAACACCATCTTCTGCTAACCTTGCACAATGGCCAACAACACACTTGGTTGGAATGATCAGAGCATCAACTGATTAGTTGGAGCAGAGGATCTAGTAGGCTGAGAGGTCTGTCGAAAACAAGAGGAACATGCAAAGGTCTATGTCAAGAACAAAATGGAAAGAGTCCAAGAAAGGATTGTCAAAGCCTGGCCAGAGATTCAGAAGGTCGCACCCCAACTTCGCAAAGCTAGTGATGAAAGAGAACCAGAGCATAAAATTGAGCTGCTCCAAGGAGCATGGTCACAATTGGAGATTCACATTGAGCATATGGAAGTGCAGTTGCGGTAAACTCAACGAGCAGCAAAGAAATAGCCTCAAAAGCTGCAGGAGAAGATGGAGAAGATAGTGTTGGAAGGAAACAATGTCCGAGCAACACTACATAAGCACAACACTAAGTGCACAAAGATTTTCAGGGAAGTCAATGATTGGATGGGCAACATCGCTAGATGCAACCAGAACTTGGAGGATGTGTGCACCATAATCCAGGTGTAGACTAAAGAAGTTGCGACAATGATGGATCCACTGGAGAAACAACAGAAGTTAGACAAGATCCAACAAGCAGACAATGAGTTGATGTTACACCTCAAAATTACTCACTTCTATAATGTCACAAGTGTCGTCATTGCAAGCGTTGTAAGTGTCGCATCTTGTCCGCAAGTGTCGCATCTTGACCACAAGTGTTGCAAGTGTCATAAAAATCATACTTCCATATTTCCCATGTCGTACCTCTAACGACATCACAAAGACACTTAAGACATCCCAAAGACTAATTTTGAAGAAGAGAAGTCACTTGACAGGGAGTACAAACCTTTTGACACTGAAAGAATCATTCAAAAATTAATTTTGGAGAGGAGTGCTCCCCTACCCACTGCCAGGGAGTGCTGGCGCTCCCTAAGCCTCTTTGGGGGAGTGTTTGAGCGCCCTGTGCACCCTTTTGGGGGAGTGCTACCCTTTTTTTAGCCATTTCTGGGTTTGTTAAGGAAAATTAGGGAAGAATCCCTCAATTCCTGAAGGTAGTTGGATTCAAATAGATGGTCAAAGCATGATATTAAGGAAGATCCTCAACTGAAGGAGAGGAATCCTCAACTTATCCCAAATATCTCTCAAGTGGTTGGACCTCTCCAAGGTTATATAAGGAGGCCTTCTCATGGTGAAAGATACATGGAAAAGATTGGAGATGTGAAACTTATGATCTCATGAGTGAGATGTCATCAAAGCAATCAGTGTAGATTACTTGAGCAAAGGGGTTGGACAAGGAGAACTGGAAGAAGTTGTTGCACCTTCATTCAAAGGATTGTAAGTATCTTTACTTGTTCTCATTAATAATCAATGCTTGGCCTGTTTCTTTCATACTTATGCTTGTTCCATATGAGTTTGTTTGCAGTAGATGGATCTATGTTTGAGCTAATATCAATAGAGTAGGAATTCTTTTGTACCTTTTTTTGTTTTACAGGACCTATCAGGGAGCTCAGGATCGAAGCTCAGCCAGGACTTTGCAAAGGACAAATGTCATTAATAAGGTACATATCTTTCTCCTTCTCTTTCATCCATTAGCTTGATTAGATCTAAAAGGAAATCATTGTCCATGTTAATCAATTTTCTGTCTTGGCCTTAGGAGTCTAAAGACCAAGAGGGAATCCACTTGTCCGCAGGGGGATTCACCTACAACAGAAATTGGCGACTCCACTAGGGAGGAGATTTGATTTTTGTTTCCTTTCCCAGATCTTGTTTTGGCCCTTTTCTCACTTTTTGACCTTCTCCATGATGTGTCTCTGATCCTTAGATATGATTGTTGGCTCTTGGTTCATCTTACACACTGGATTTTTGCATTTTTCCTGATTTTTTTTGGATTTCTGGGAAAAATTCTGAGTTTTAGATACCAACGCTCCCCTTCCCTTATCACTAGGGTGTTGGCACTCCCTTGCAGCCTTCTACAAAGTGTTGGAGTGCTCTGTGTCCCCTTTTGGGGGAGCGCTACCCCTTTTTCTGCAAAAAATCTTCTTGGGAGTGTTTTTTCTCAGTGTTTTTGCTGATTCATCTACTTAGGGTTTATGATATCTTAGTAGTTCCTTGTTTGGCCTCCAATTATTTGATTTCTAAGGATTAATCATGTCTTGTTTGGATTTTTTTTTACTTTTTTCCTTACTTTGCAAAACTCTTTGTCTTTGACGATTTAGAGTCAATTTGTCGTTTTCTTCTCATTTATCTGATTGAGTGAAAATTTTGTAAGGGCATTGAAAGGTCTATGCACCCTTCCATTTTGATCTTTGAAGTCATATTGTCCAAGTCTTTTTCCTTCCTTTTGAGTTTTGGTTTTGTTTTTCTTGTTTGATCACAACAAGGGTGTCTCTTTGTTTATGTGAAGTTTTCTTCTAGATTGCTTAAATCTCACAACTCTTGAAGTCTGATTAGCACAAGAAGCTTTACATCTACTGGTTATCAGTCACATATAAACATTTTAGAATTGTATTGGATTCCTTATTGAGGAATATTGCATAAGGTCATTGAATCTTAGTGTTTGAAAGTGAAAGGAAAATTATTCTCCTTCCCTTAACTAGACATTCATTGAAAGAAAATACTTCTTATAATTTCTTATGCATGTTTTGGGAATTGAGTCATAACCTCATCAGTTTTACTCTCATAAACCTCTGAGTAAACAACAACCACTAAAATCAACGCTTAACTAAAATTTATCAGAATTTTTACATCTTTGTTAGCAAACCTACATTAGTTTAAGGTGTAGGACTTTGGAAAAGGTTGAAAGGATAACTTTCCAAAGCTATCAAACAAACTTAGCATCTTGCGATAGGGAGAGAAAATCCAATTGTTGTATAGGATTTATGGGATCCCCCTCTCACATAGGGGTTATGCACGAGGTCGCATTCAGGAGAATTATGGAGATTATCCCTCTGTGGTTCAACTATTTGTAGTGGTCGGATCGTTTATTGGGGGACACTTGAAGGTATACCCACGATTATGTGTGGGAGCCTCTCGAGTTGATTTCGAACTTGTTATCCTACCCATACGTTCGAATCAGACTGTCCACTGTACCCGCCTAGGGGCTGACTGCGATTTGGTGACCTTAGTAGCCATAATCTTTAGGGTCTCACATGAGGTGATAGTGAAGGGAAATCTCACTGTACTTGGAACAGACGTTGGTCAAACTCACTCGGGTTCCTTGGAGGGTAAATCCACAATTACTACGTGGAAGCTTGCACCAAGGCGTAAGTCCATTAAGCAGTTTGCTAATGTAATTGATCCACCCACTCTATCCCCACCCGTTCCTATTTTGATCTCGCGACATTGAATTTCATCAGTAAATAGTAGTTTCATTGTGGGAAGTTTTTGTTTGATTTTTTACTTCTCATAGGCATAGCATGTGTTGTTTGTGTTTCTTAGTAGAAATTAGGTTGAGTCAGTGTTAATGGCATCAAATACTGAGAGTACCAATGGAGGAAACCCTTATCCCAGGGAACCTTACACCTTTACTTCTTTTGGAAACTTTGGTCCTCCTTACATTGCTACACTGAGTCTTCCGGGACTCACCATCGGATTACCGGTTTGGTTATTTCCTACTCCAGTGATCTCGATTCCTTCCAGTGTTTCAAATGCACCTAATACTTTAGATGTTAGTACACCACCCACACATTAACCTCATGTCGACTTTTCATCTTCTTCACCCATTAAGTCTCCTTCCCTTTCTCCTTCTTCGTCTAGTGAAAGCTCTAAAGCAAGTGACCAGGTTGATCAGAAGAATAAGAAACATAAAGGAAAGAAGAAGAACCCACAAAGGACCAAGGCTCCAACAATGTCAGATGTTGGAATAAGAAACTGTTAATAGTATTGTGAGTGTTGATGAGGTCAACAAGATTAAAATAAATAACCCAAAACCCAAATTACCTTGCAGTCTTTGTAAGGGTGACCATTTTATGAGGGATTTCCCTGGTATTCCCAAGGTCTTAGAAATGTGGTCTTCCACGTCATTGGCCCCTGCTGGTCACACCCCACCAACTAGTGACGTTAAGGTTGGTAAGAAGAGGAAAATTGTCAAATTCCCTTGCATGTTATGCAAAGGTGATCATTATTCTCACCTTTGTCCTCACATGGATGAGGCTTCTTCTATTTTGGTGAAGATTCAACTTCTATCTGGTTATTGTAGGCTTTCCCCCAACCCATCATTAGTTGATGGAATGGTCAATCCGGTTGATCAAGTGGTCAATCTAGTTTCATCCTCGGTTGAACCACTCACCAAAGTCGTTGATCCAGTTCCTTCATCAGGGTTCATCCCCACTCCTCATCTATAGAGTGAACCCAAAGTGATTGATCCAGTCCTTTCCTCAATCAACCCCACTTTTCATCTGAATAGTGAAACCCAAGTGACTGATCCAGTTCCTTCCTCGATCAGTCTGACTCCTCCTCCGAAGAGTGTCAAAGTGATCGATCTGATTCTATCATCGATCGATCCCACTCCTCCTCTGACGAGTGCCAAAGTAGTTTCTCCAATCCCTTCATCAGCCAATCCCACTCTTCCTCTAAAGAGTGATAGTGTGGTCAATCCAATCCCTTCATTGACCAATCCTACTCTCCCTCTAGAGAGTAAATCCGATACTGCACATGTTTTTCTCGTTGATACAAAATCTACCATGTTGGGGTGAATTCCTCCTTCTCCCATGAAACCCCCTCCAAGAAATGAGGCCATCCTTTTTGATTGGGGTGCGCTAACCGGACCTTGTCTTCCCTCTCACATTCCTAAATTCCATATTATAGTACAAGTTTGCGGTCAGTACTTTCCTCAAATGTTGATAGATGAAGGTGCATCCGTTAGTATTTTTTCCTTTGTTGCTTGGCACACCTTGGGTTGTCCTCGGCTTGTGTCGGTTACACAGAATATGTTATCTTTTAACAAAAGAACTAGTCAACCTTTAGGGACCCTTCGTCAGTTTCCGGTAACTTTGGGAGGGAAAATTGTCTTTATTGATGTCATGGTAGTCCGAGACCCCTTGGATTTCGCTTTACTCCTTGGGTGGTATTATTTCTATGCCATGAGAGCGATTGTATCCACTCTTTTTCATGTGATATATTTCCCTCATGATGGAAGAATGGTGACTATTGATCAAATTTCATTCGTTGGTCCTGGATGGATTACCTCCCTAAATGGTTCTTATATGCAGATAGTATCGCCCCCGCAACATGTCAATTATGTGGTGTTATCTCCCATGACTTCAACTTCAAATGGTTTGGATCTGTTGATTGACACGGTGATCTCTTCGATAGGGCTATTAGAGCCTGATCTCCTTACCCCTATCGCAACCCTCGACATGTGTTCCTTCCGGAGTGATTTTCTTCCATCCAATGAAGATGTCTTGGAGGCCATGACCGATTTTTGTCCCTTGACATGGTGTCCTTCCAGAGTGTTATTCTCTTGGAAGCCATGATCAAGGAGAGTCCACGAGCACAGTTTTCCTCTCTATGGAAGGCTCATTAAAAAATGAAACAGAGGTCACAAGCACAGTTTCTCTTCTCTGTCGCAATCTCGTTAAAAAAAGAAACAGAAGCTTTGAGCCTAGTTTTCCTCTCTGTAACAAGCGCGTTAAAAAATGAAACAACAATCTGGGGATTGAACCTAGAGCCCTGAGCATAGTTCTTTTTCCTCTGTCAAGCTCGTTAAAAAATGAAACAATCACCTCTCTTAAACCTTCATTTCCTCCACTCTTATCCTTTTTCTTCGTCTAGTAGAGAAATTGGTGACAACCTCAAAGTCGGTGAATGAATTTAATCTTGGAGGGCATGTCCCCAGCCTTTGATGATCATTCTGGAGTTAAGTCACTAGCTTTCAAGATGGGGGCATACTGATCTTAGTCTTTGTTCTTTCTTGTGCTCGTAAATACATGAGAATGCAATCGTGTAAAATTTTATCTCTTTTTTGGACCTGCATGGAAATATGAAAAAGAAACCCCTGGAGTCGTCTTTAAGCTCTTTTCATACTCTCTAAACATGAAAATATTGTCGAGTGATATTGCTTCCTTTCCCACTCATTAAAAGGTTTGAAAGGGCATCTTTAAAGTGATAATTTATCTCATTTTTGGCATCGTGAGACTAACATTACGAAAAAGGACAACATTGGAGTCATCTTTAAGTTGTTTTTAGACTCTCTAAATATGAAAAACCACCAAGTTTACCTTCTTTGGACTCATTAAACAATCATACATTGAAGGGCCCATACTAGACCGAACCCTTACTTCTTCTAGTTCGCTAAACAAAGGAAGAGAGACTTACCGAAGGTGAGTCATATCGAGCATGTGTTACCCTCCTCGAGCTCATTAAATTAAAAAGAGGTACTCGTCTATCTAGATGGGGAAAAAATTGAAGTAAGCAAGCCAAGAAAGTTTTTGAGAACACTACCAGTAGCCCTTACAGTCTCCCTTGAACACAACACTTTGTCTTTGCACGCATTTCAATCCACTGAACCTCTGGACTGAGCCAATCCTCTGAGTTTCTTTTACTCCTTTGGGTCACCTGATGAAAGTCACAGCATCCACTGCATTATCGTGTTTTAGTCCATGTCAAGTTTATGTTGTTGTGTCTTAGTGTTCAAGGGAAGCATCTACCTCGAGAGTCAACCATCACAAATATATTGTTTCAATACCCGTGTTAGTCCATGTTCATTTGATCTACCAATTACATCTCTGTGTTTGTTTCATGTCGTTGATGGGGGATACATCAAGGCCCTCTTTAGACGAGTCTACTCCTGTCAACTTCAACACATTATATAGGAGTTAGACTTAGAAACCAGTTAGTACCTTGGGACCTATATGCCTCAATGGCAGACCTCCTCGTGTCCGACAATGGGTTTACATAATTGAACCCTGATTGGATGATTCCACAGATGTTCGACTTCATCTAATTCATTTACATTCGTCGGGATGTACTATAGTACCTTGGGAATCATTGACATCAATGGTGATCTCCCTCGCACTTGTTAACAGTTTACATCATTGACTGGTAATCAAGTGGTTTCTGCCATGTTCGACATCAAGACATCTATTCACATGGTTAAATTCGTACTACATCAGGATCAGTAAGAAGACCCTGGGTTAAGTTTTCACTCTTATGTATACCTTTCCTAGGTTGCAAAGGACTTCTTTTGAACTATGACAAATATACTGTTACATAGATCCACTTTTTATTGGTTGTGGCTATATCTTGTCATCTCGTAGATCCACTGTGTATTATTCGTGGCTACAATCAGTTCGGGTCATAGAAGTATAGATCCACATTGTATCTGCAGTAGCTATACCATTTTGTCAATATAATTATGGATCCGCAGTGTATTTTATGGTGGCCATACCTAAAAAGTCTTTATCACCCAAGCATAGATATGTCTGCCTTGGGTTTTTAAACATGTCATAATATTTGTTTGATGGTTGTGTGCATCATTTTTTGGTTTCTCTACATCCATACCCTTGCTCGAAAAAGTCTACAAAGTACTCCAGTGATCATCGTCTTCTAACTTCATACTTTGGGGGGAAATTTGTTACACCTCAAAATTACTCACTTCGATAATGTCACAAGTGTCATAATTACAAGCGTTGTAAGTGTCGCATCTTGTCCACAAGTGTTGCATATTGACCACAAGTGTTGCAAATGTCATAAACATCATACTTCCATCTTTCCCATGTCATACCTCTAACGACATCACAAAGACACTTAAGACACCCCAAAGACTAGTTTTGAAGAAGAGAAGTCACTTGACAGGGAGTACAAACCTTTTGACACTGAAAGAACCATTAAAAAATGAATTTTGGAGAGGATCTCTCCCCTACCCACTGTCAGGGAGTGTTAGCACTCCCTAAACCTTTTGGGGGGAGTGTTTGAGTGCCCTGTGCACCCTTTTCGAGGAGCGCTACCTTTTTTTTTAACCAATTATAGGTTTGTTGAGGCAAATCAGGGAAGAATCCCTCAATTCCTAAAGGTAGTTGGATTCGAATAGATGGTCAAAGCATGATCTTAGGGAATATCCTCAACTGAAGGAGAGGAATCCTCAACTTATCCCAAATATATCTCAAGTGGTTGGACCTCTCCAAGCTTATATAAGGAGGCCTTCTCATGGTGAAAGGTTGATCCAGATTTTATAAGAAGAAATAAATGAATAAAGATTATTAACAGGTTCTTAACACAAAATAATAGAGATATAGTAAAACTGGTTTTCTATTCAATAACAAAATAAGCTAAAACTATAAAATGTAGCAAAAATAAGCTTGCTGGAATGGTGGTGGCTTATCTCTGAGAAGTGATGTGACGGTAGTGCCCATTTCCAAGAAGAATGTTACAATGAGGCTCTAAAGGCCTTTTTACAATAATCAAGAATGTCAAAAACCCTAGACATCCAAAAACCTAACCCTAGGAGATGAAGTGCCAAAAGTCATGTGGGCCCCGTTTGGGTAAGTTAATACATCAACTTCCCAGGGTCGTAACTTTTGCATACGATCTCTGTTTTAGGCGTGTGATAGCCCATTGGAAAGGTATCGTTGACGAGATTCAGTTTGGGGGCTCAAACATTCCTTTGTATATCATTGAGGATCTCGATCCTGAATAACCTTCATTTAGGCCTTCAAAATGGCCCCGGAAGTTAAAACTGCTAAAAATAGTAAATTGTCAAAATTGTCAGAAAACTGTTTTGAGCCAGTTGGAAAAGGTGGGTGGCCACTGATATCCATATGGATCAATCCTCCCTCCTTCGGAATCAATGGTCTCCATTGCATTGAGGTCCCCCATCAGATGAGGAAATTTCTGTTGAATTTGGCCCCGGGTGAGCTACTTACCTTGGTGCAGGAGATGCCCTGCTTTGACGACTTGATAAAGCTTGATCCTTTGTTGTCAAGTGCCCTTGATCTGTCTGTCCACAATTTGATCATTGAATGCATGTTGTAGGCAGTCGAGATTGAGATCTGTTGGTGTCAGTTGTTCTGCTACTTCTGAGGTGTCCAATAATGGTGGGAAATAAGGGCGAAGGAGATCCACGTTGAAGACTGGGTGCAAACCAAGGAAAGGAGGAATGTTGAGCTCAAAAGCATTATTCCCCATGGCCTTGGTGATAGTGTATGACTCATAACAGAGTGGGTGAAGCTTCCAATGGGATCCTGTAAGGCGTTCTTTCTGCAAGTGCAACCAAACTTTGTCACCCACCTGAAACTTATGCAGAACCCGATGTTGATCATGTTGTTGTTTGTACTTGTCATTGGAATTTTGTAGGATATCCTGAACCTATTGGAAGATGTGTTGGATCTTCTCAATGAATCGGGTGGCTTTTTCAGCTTCAGTTGGATCAGGAGATGAGTTGGTCGAGGTGACCGCAAGGGGAAGTGCAACATCTATGGGTCACAATGGTTGGAATCCCAACCCCACTTGAAAGGGGTTGTGGTCGACTGAGCTATGCAGGGATTAGTTGTAGCTATGCTAGAAATAGGGAAGACTCTCATCCCATGTGCGAGGATTCTTTGAATTATACATGCGAAGGATATGCACAATCATTTGATTTACAACCTCAGTTTGGCCATCTGTCTTGGGGTGGAAGGTCGTGGATTTGGTGAGCTTGGTGTCCAGTAGTGACCAGAGGCTCGACTAGAATGTGCTGAGAAATCAACTATCCCGATCTGAGACAATGGTTTGTGGGATTCCAAAATGTACCCAGACTCATTCAAAGAATAGATTGGGAGTGGCCTCTACTGTGATGCTCTTCTTCCAGGCAACCTGAATCGCCATCTTAGAAAAGAGATCAACAACCACAAAAACACAGTCATTTAACCACTTGGTGGATGGGAGGCCCAACATGTAGTCCATTGAGATGGATTCCCATGGCCTGTCATGAGTAGGAAGAGGGGTGTACAAGAACTGTTTCTTAGTGGTCAGTTTGGTAATAATGCAGGCAATGCAGGACCCGATATACTTGTTGACCTCCTGTTGATGTTTCGGCCAGTAGAAATGTTTCTGTAGCATTGTCACTCTCTTTTCAACGCCGAAGTGTCCTACTACCCGAATGTAGTGGGCTTCCCAGATCAATTTTTCTCGCTCACTTGATGGAACACAGATATGGCCTAGATGACATAACAAGCCATCCTGAAGATGGAAATTATTGACAATTGTGTTTGAACCCAACATTTGGTAGGTGGCGGCGAATTCAAGGTCTGTCTCATAGAGTTGGGGCCATCTAGATATCTCATGGCCGCAAGAGTCTAGCACCGTGGTGAGTGTTGTGACTGGCGGTCTGCTAAGACAATCAGTGACACGTTTGGTGCTTCATGTTTTATGCTTGATGTTGAGGTGGAATTGTTGCAAGTATGTGGACCACTTTTGATGGCGATCATTCTCCAATTTTCCCTATGTTTGCATGAACTGTAGTGGCTTATGATCAGTGTGGATGACTGTCTCCTTCCCAAGAATGTAATGTCTCCACTGGCGGAATTCTTTCACAATGGAGTACATTTCTTTGTCGTAAGTAGGGTACTTATGGACAATATCTGACAGTGTCTCACTATGATAGGTCAGGGGGTGGCCGTATTGAGTGAGAATGACGCCCACAACATAGTCTGAAGCATATGTCTCGATCTCAAAAGGATGTTGCAGGTCTGGTAGTGAAAGTGTTGGTGCTGAGCACAAGAGTTGCTTGAAATCATCGAACGCTTGTTGTTGGGACCCACCCCAAGCAAATGTCTCCTTACCACCACCTCTATTTATTTGGCTGAGGGCCCATGCAGTATCGGAGAAACCCAACACGAACCTGCGGTATAAATGGGCAAGGCCTAAGAAGCTTCGAAGCTTAGTGAGTGTTGTTGGGGATGGCCAATCATGGATGACTTGGATCTTGGCTGGATCCACATGTATGCCATGTTGATCAATGATGTAGCCCAGGTAATGGACCCTGTCCATGTTGAAGGAGCATTTTTCCAAGTTGGTGTATAGCTTGTGTTGCTACAGCGTGTGCAGAGCCTGCTGAATATGCTACAAGTGTTCGGCTCAAGTCTTGTTGTAAATTAGAATGTCATCCAGATACACCACTACAAAAGTATTGGTGAATGGTCATAGGATATCGTCCATCATCCTCATGAAAGTGGCTGGAGCATTTGTTAAACCAAAGGGCATGACCAACCATTCAAAAAGGCATTCCTTTGACTTGAAGGAAGTCTTACATACATATTTTTGTTCTATCAGGACCTGGTGATAGCCAGACTTCAGATCAATCTTACTGAAGTATTTGACACCCATGAGTTGATTAAGGAGGTCATCGATTCAGGGAATCGGGTACCTGTTTCTGACTGTGATTTTATTCAGAGCCCAATTGTTATCCACATTTTTGGTCATCAGGATGATGTCATGACAGTGACATGATAATAGGAAATCAAACTCTTTATTAAGAACATTTTCATGAGGAAGGCTACACTTGTCAGTTTCCAGAAAGCATAGTTTAAAAGATAGTTCGTAGGCTGCATATATACTCACCTGCGGGAATCCTTAATTCCCGCAGGCTGCCTTCAGCTTGACTGTGAACTTCTCGCACTGTACTTGAAGTCAGGGTGCGGACATGTTTCTAAAGAAGGAAAATGGATGAGTTCTCGATCCTTCT